>MU756251.1:29904-57513 GCA_026770625.1 Nicotiana glauca | reverse complement strand
TATTTTATTATTTTCGTTTTTTATGTATTTAAATTCAAAAATAAGTACCAATAACTAATTATAAACTAAATAACTAATTAGTAATCAATTATGCCATGTGGCATCTTTTTAGGTTGCCACTTGGCTTAAGGAGAGAGCTTTTTCCTCTCCTTTTAATAATATATAGATAGATAAGGAAATAGGCACAAAAAAGTAGAGGGAAATAATTTTGATGGATTTTTTGTTTTTTGCTAAATTGTGTTTTCTTTCTCAAATTGTGAATTTATTTTTTCCCGCTTAATAACTATAACGAAAAAAAAAATTTAGTAAGAATTTTCCCAATATATAACATTGTTATCCGATGTCAAGTAATTGGATATATTTATTTTAATTTATATCTTATTAATCATTGAACATTATTTAAATTTAATATGATAAATAATTTAAACTTATATATTAACTGTGTCAAACTTAGTTCAGCTAATCATAATTAGATTTATAATAATCTACATATTAGATTTATGTGGCTATTTTTAAATACTAATTATACTAAAAAATAAGCGTAATACTAGTGAAAAATATGGCTATTCTTAAATACAAATAATAATGAAAAGAGAGACAAGATCTCCTTCATGTATAAGAATAATATTAAATTTTCAATTCTTCATTTCTTCAATTCAGTGTATAATTTAATTTATGACAATTAATAGTTATTAATATAGATAAATCCATATCATTATAACATATGTATAAAAAAACATATATAAACAACTAATACTAAATTAGGCTTGAAATGGTGAAAATAGAAAATTTAAGTTTGAAAGTTTGAGCGGGAAGTTGACTTTTTGATATCGGAATCGAAATCTGATTCTAGAAATTTGAACAACCCCGTTGTGTCATTTATGGTTTGTGTGCAAAATTTAAAATCAATCGGAATTGATTTGATAGGTTTCGACATCGAATATAGACTTTGGAATTTGTTAGTTTTGAATAAGCTTGAATTGGGGTGCGATTCGAGTTTAGTGTTGTTCAATGTAAGGCATCGACTAAGTTCGTGTCATATTATGAAATTTTTTAGTATACTTGGTCGGGGTCAATTGTACTCATACCACACTTCTGCACCTTTTGTACAGATCTTGGATATTGATGTTGCACCTTGCGTGCAAATCTTGGATGTTAAGATTATCATTATTTTCTTATAGTGTTAAATATGCTCCTCGTATATATTTGGAGCCTTTGGTCATTATCAAACTAAACGCATCCCTCTCCCCCCAGAAAGCTCTTCAGTATATGAGCACTTATTTTAAAATAATTTATTAAATATATATGATTAAGTGCCATAAAAATAATTAAGGACCGTATACAGATGTGACGATCCGACCCGTCGTCTCACGTGTTACTGCTCCGTTTTTCCCGTTTATTGCTTCTTAATATTTCATTATCGGTATGTTGTGTGTGAGAGTTGATTTGGATTGGTTTTGATAAGAAATGAGGCACTTAGTCTCTTTAAGGAAGGCTTAAGTAGAAAAAGTCAACCGGACATTGACTTATGAGTTAGAGGGCTCGGATGTGATTTCCGGCGATTCGGTTAGATTCGGGAGGTGATTTGTGACTTAGGAGCGCGATCGGAATTGATTTTGGAGGTCCGGTGTAGAATTAAACTTGAATTGGCGAAGTTAGTATTTTGGCGAATTCCGGTTGATAGGTGAGATTTTGATCCGAGGGTCGGAATAGAATTCCGAGAGTTGCTGTAACTTCGATATGTGATGTGTGTGCAAAATTTCAGGCCTTTCGGACATCATTTGGTTGAGTTTTTGATCGAATGCGTGTTTCGGAAGTTTTGAAGAAACTTAGGCTTGAATCCGATGTGAATTGATGATTTTAGTGTTGTTTGATGTGTTTTGAGGATTGGAACAAGTTTGAATAATGTTTTAGGAGGTGTTGATGCTTTTGGTTGAGGTCCCGAGGGCCTCGAGGTGATTTCGGGTAGCTATCGGAAGGAAATTTGAAGTTGAAATTGCAGGTTTTTGGTTGCAGCAGCTGTTTCCGCATATGCGGAAAGGAAACCGCAGATGCGGTTACGCGGAAGCAGAGCCAGGTATCGCAGGTGCGAAAAGGTTGAGGTTGAGAAATTTCCATAGCAGCGGAAAGTTATCCGCATAAGCGGAAGTTATACCGCAAGAGCGATTTTGGCATTCTCTTGATATTCTGCAGAAGCGTAAGGCGGGCCGCATAGGCGGTCCCGCTGATGCGAAATGTGAAAAGCAGAAGCGGTAGGGGCCCTTAAGTGAAGGTCCGCGGAAGCGGACGTGGACCGCAGATGCGGAGGTCGCAGAAGCGATATTTTCTCCGCAGAAGCGAAATCTGGGCTGGTCACAAAGGGTTTTATTGAACCATTTAATCCGCGAGGGTTATGTATTTTCCACCATTTTTTATCGAGCTTTGAGAGCATTGAGGCAATTTTGAAGAGGGATTCAAGGAGGAGTGATTAGAGGTAAGTTCCTTGGCTTAAATACACGGGATTATGATAGATTTAACATGAAAATTGGTTGAAATTCATTAAAAAGAGGTAAAGCTAGGGCTTGAGTTTTTGATATTTCAAATTGGGATTTGATAGGTCATTTGAGCTCGAATTTGGGAGTTCTGGGTATGTATGGACTCTTGGCGAGACGAGGAATCCAGTAATATGAGTTTTGTAATTTTTTAAGAAGCGGGCCCGGGGATCGGATTTTGCTAGTTTCGAGATTTTTGCTATTTCTTGATTTGTTTTTGATTGGGTATTGTTCCCTTAGCATATTGTGATGTATTCGCTCTAATTTTGGTTAGATACGACGCGCGTGGAGGCCAATTTGAGGGGCAAAGGCGTCGCGAGCTAGAGATTTCACCGGTTCGAGGTGAGTAATACTTGTAAATAATATCCTGAGGGTTCGAAACCCCGGATTTGCACATCATAGTACTGTATTGAGGTGACTTGCACGTCAGATATGAGCGTAGGGTAGAGCACCGTTGGGGATTGTGACTTGGTCCGTCCCAGTTGTTGATCTTACTGCGTAATTGTCTGAAACTTACTTGATGCTATCATGGTTTGGGCTGATTGCCATGTTTTGGGCTTCGTGCCGATTATTTGAATCCTTCAGGGATTGACGACACTATTTTGCATTACTTGCATATTATTTTGATCTCGGTCCAAGGTTTTAAATACTGTTTTGCAAACTCAGCCATACTTCTAAGTTTTGAAAACTCAAATGATATTTTAAATGATATTTCGGGCTGAGAACTACTATTTTACCAATTCCAAAGGGGCTTATGTTGATTTCTGGACTGAGCATGGATCGGGCTATGCGCCACAACAGTTATCTTGAAACAGTGGTAACAATGACACTGTATGTTATAACGTAAAACAGTGGTAACAATGACACTGTATGATGTGACTTGAAGCAGTGGTAACAATGACATTGTATGATGTACATTGGTCAGGTAACAATGACTGACCGGTCAGTTAACAATGACTGACCTGGAATTAATTGATGCCACGAGATGGCTTGATATTGTGCTTGGGCTGTAGGAGCCCTCCGGAGTCTGTACACACCCCCAGTGAGCACCATCGATATTAAATGGATCGGGCTGCACGCCGCAGCGGGTATCGGAGTGTACCATCATATTCATTGCATTGCACTCATGCATTTGTTCCTATTTTGTATTATTTGTCATGACATTTCAGCACTCGCATTTCATTGGCTTCCATGCTACCTCTTGCACTGCTTATCTGACACCCTGGTATTATTTGTTAATGGAGTGCTGTGCCCGAGGGGCTGATTTATGTGCTGACTTGCACTATCTATTTCGCATTCATTTGCTTAACTGTTGGAAAAAGGATATTTTTGAAAGAGGTTTTAAACTGAGCCACGATATTTCTAAAGTTTTCACAGTTTCACTGTTTTCTCAAAGGGTCACTGTACTGTATAGCATGATGACTTGCTTTACGTGGTTTCTTGTTGCTCAGTTATTATTTATCTTTATTACTTACTGAGTTGGAGTACTCACTTACTCCCTGCACCTCACGTTCAGTTGCAGGTATTTGTTACCCGGTAGCGGGTTTGAGCTGATTGAGGATTTTGTTATTGTAGCTGAGCAAGGTGACCGCCAGCTTTCGCGGCACCGGACGTTGTCTTTAGAATTCCCAGAATTTATCTTTGTATATTATTGGCCCTGTAGTTGTGTTCAGGTTTCTTTAGATGCTCCTGACTTGTGACACCCCGGTCGGGTTGTGTTGGATTGTAAACACTGGTTATTATTGTCGTTGAGCTGTCTTTATCTATTAATTTATGTTTAATGATTGAGTTTGTTGATGATTTGAGCTAGTTGGCTTGCCTTGTCTTCACGAGAGACGCCATCACGACCGGTTGGGAAATTGGGTCGTGACAAGTTGGTATCAGAGCCTAGGTTACTAGGTCTCACGAGTCATGAGCAGGTTTAGTAGAGTCTCGCGGATCGGTACGGAGACGTCTATATTTATCCTTGAAAGGCTGCAGAACCTTTAGGAAAGCTTCACTTTCTTGGAATTCTTATCGTGCGTACCTGATTCAGCTTGAGATATAACTCTTGAAATTCCTTCCACACGTCTGTATGCGCACATGAGCTCTCAGTGCCAGATGTGCCTTGATGGCTTGCCCCGATCAAGGGGCGAGATGTAATCTCTGTGAGTTTGATGTTGGGCCAGTCTGGTGGACTTGAGGCCGGATCTTTGCCATGGTTTGAGCATCGAGGTGCTGATTGTGTGAGCAAGTGTTTTGAACTTATATGTTCGGTATTGTCCTTATTAGCCAGAATGGCGGTTGGATACCCATGTGGTGAGTATGTTGTTGCTGCGAGGTGTATTTAAATGACTTGGTAGTGACGAAGGAGTCTGACAGATAATAGATGAACTGTTAAGTGTTCGTTTCCTATTGTGATTTGTTGTGTATCCCCGAGTTATGGCCGCATGGAGAATATTTTCGTATCTCCTAGTTGGAAAGTAAAGTGCAATACTTGTGGCGGTATGAGTTCAGACTCAGGAAGACTAAATTAGTTGTATTATGTGTATGGCGGTGGGAGGTATGTTGAAATACTAAATTAAGGTGAAGCAGGTGGGTTATCTCTTGCGGAGTGTTCTTGAATGGTATGATCCTTATGTGCCCGTTAGAAGATCCCATGTGTAATTGGAAGGTACATGTTGTAATTTGAAAATTTGGGTCGCTTAAGAGAGTGGACTCAGCTGATGTGGGGATGAATGCGAAGTTTGTAGAGGATTTCAGTACCAGATGATCTGTGTTTTCATAAACTAGTAGATGATTTGAGTTTAATCTCACTATAATATTGTGGCATCATTAGAGTAAAAGTATTATGGGTTATTGAATGTGTCCTGATAGATGGCTTCGGGCCAAGTTGGGGAGGTTGCTGTTGATTAGCTGATCGCACATTTATGTGCTATGTTGGTTCCGTTTCGTGGTATGCTAGCGGATCAGTCCTGGATGCAGAAATTGAGCCGAGGATGGCGCGAGTGAAGCAAAATTTTGACAAAGGTTATATGGTGCTTTCGTATATGTGAGAAAATACTAGGATGTCTTGAGCTGTGGTTGACAAGGAATACTCAGCGCATAGAGAAGGAAGATGGTTGTTTGTATTGGTATGAAATCATGTTCTGCGGTATCAGAGTGTTAATAAGGCCCGAGTGGTTATGTCCGTTAAGTCAGGTAATTTACAGTTGTATAAGAGTGAATGACTCTCGAGAATGATTTTATTATGTTCAAGATTTTGCATGTAATAATCAGGTGTCTTAAGGTGGTGTATGTGGCTAGAGACTGTGTTTCCATTAGGAAAGGATCAAGACTTGTGATATTTTATGTTAATTATGGGATTCTATGTATCAGTATTTGGGAAGTAATGGTAATGAACTCAGATTCGCAGGAAGTTCTTCAAGTAAAGTATTCTGGAACGTGGTATTTTTGGGAAGCATTGAGAGAGTATTCAATGGCTTATGGGTCTTAGACAGTGTGGTCTTATGTTCGAGTCTCGTATAGTAAACCTGGGTTAAGATATTGTGGTGCTACAATAGGGAAGAATATCAAGTTGTTGATGAATCAGAAGGGAAACTTGATGGACAGAATAGCTTGATAATAGACCGAATCGGTATGGTAAGGTTATGATTAATTCTTCGCATGTGTTCGAGGTAGTGATCTCTTACAGGCATGATGCAGCAATGCTCTTGAGTCTTGACAGCTTGCTTAGCCTGGTTTGGATAGAAGGATTTAGTCCTGGCAGTTTAGTTTGTGGTTAGGAAAAGAGAGATGGAGTTCTCATGTTGTCCTAGTGTGGTATCGTATATACGATATGTTTTGGAGGATTGGGATTTGTGTGTAAGGTTCGGTTTAGTTCGGAATGGAAAGTCATTAAATTCTTAAGCAGCACGGGCAGCTGCAGGTGATTTAGGAATCGATCTTCAAATGATTAAGGAAAGTGGTACTGCTATTCTAGTGATTTGACGGGGGTATATGTTCAGTAAAAGGGGAAGGTGATGTAAACTGATAATACTTCGGTGGTATTGCGGCATTTTTTTGTTGGATCGACTGTTGATATTTGAGTTTGTTGATGGCACAGGGAAATTTTAGAATATCTCTCGTGGAATGAATGGGTACTTGATGTGTAATATGTATTCATATGGCAGAATTTGGGATCAGGTACAGTGATTTGTGTGCTATATGGTGTTGGAGACTGGGAGTTCTCAGGTACAGACTATGTGATGGTTGTGGATTGTGTGTATCGACACCATTTAGCGGCTACTGGGATTTGGAGACCCGAGTGGATCTTTCTTTGCTTGGTATATTAGATTGTGGATATGATATTGGGGTGTAGACTGGTTGTTTCAGTGTTGGGTTATTCTAGACTGTCGTACTATGGGCTATGTCGGAAAATGCCACAGGTTGCGTGGCGAGGTACATCGGATTATGTTCTAGCAGAGTGGGTTTTATTCCAAAGACCAGCGGACGGTTAGGAAGGATTGCTTTTTCTTGAGCCTTCGTGATGGATGTCAGTGTAGAGGTTCCTATCATTGACTTAGTTCCAGTATTGAGGGACTTTTTTTCGGATGCGTTTTTTGTGGTCGGGCATATCGCCAGGTGAGATTGTGGATTTCGGTATTTATTTGGTGCCGGTCACCGTATAGTACGGCTTCGGCAGGAGTTATAGTAGTGGAAGGAATAGTTTCAGGCTTCTTGGTATTGAGTTCGTTGGCAGGCCGATGTGGCTACATATTTATCTTGAGCTAGCTTGGTTAGTCACGCGTTGTATTGTTGAGGGACATGTTGATTTGATCGTTATTGAACTTGTTAGTGATCTGGGGAGACCTATGAGTTGCTTTTTCTGTGCTGTGAGGCGTTATGATTTGTTGGTTATGGGCACATATGGTGCAGTTCTATTGGGGATTCATAGTGGAGGTCGAGCGGGAAGAGTAATTGAGTATTACTCGGTAAATGGAATATTGGTTATGGCCTATCAGGTTGCTGACGTATGTTAATTGTTTCACCGTGGGTGTAATGAATTGCTTTGGTTTCAGACATCAAATGTGCGCAGTAGTCGATTTTGATCATAGCGACTTGAGGTGCTTCATGTGTAACAGTGTTTGGATAGGATCGCGCATTGTAGCGAGGCTACGTGGAGTTATGACCTTTCGAGGTAGATTCATGTGTTCTATTTTATGATGTGAGACGGGGTCTCATCCTAGTGTTGTGATGGTACTGATGAGCTTGAGGTATAGCTCTTTTGTTTGAGTTATTTGTCATGATTCGAGTATGTTCAGACCGTTTCTTATTGGTGCGCGTATTATGCAAGTGTGGCTGAGGCCAGTGTTGAGGTGTCATATCACCAGAATGGTGTGTTGGATTCGAGGTGATCGTTGGAGTCATTAATGAATACGAACAAATTTGATCTCAGCTTGTTAGAAGGATAATATCGAGGTTCGGCCCGGAAATGTGTTGTGGTATTAGTCAAGAAGGAAGTGGCTTCATGTATGGGTGATCTGAGGAATGGTTACGGTTTATCGCGTGTTTTATTTATCGTTGGCAGTATATGAAAGTGTTGGAATAAGACTTTAGCTAATAAGAGATTTCTATCGGTATTTGGGTATTGTGGGCAACTGTTGTGAATAGAGACTATCGTTTCGAGCGTTGGATTATGTGGTATATTGTATTATTTCACCTGAGGTTGCAGGTGTGGGTTATTACAGCTAGTTCGGGTTTATTCCGGGTATGATTTCGGAAAGTGCAATGTGGTTCTATGATTTATGGTCTAGATGGACTGTGAAATTTCAGCTGTGTTGTATTATCGGACCTATGTGAGATAGGGTGACGTGGGATCACCCCGGGTATATGCTTGGTAAGGTCATTCAGCTATTGGTTGGCTTCTAGTACAACTCTGGGTATGCTCGAGGATGAGCGATTGTTTAAGTTGGGGAGGATGTGACGACCCGACCCGTCGTCTCATGTGTTACTGCTCCGTTTTTCCCATTTACTACTTCTTAATATTTCATTATCGGTATGTGGTGTGTGAGAGTTGATTTGGATTAGTTTTGATAAGAAATGAGGCACTTAGTCTCTTTAAGGAAAGCTTAAGTTGGAAAAGTCAACCGGTCATTGACTTATGAGTTAGAGGGCTCGAATGTAATTTCCAGCGATTCGGTTAGCTTCGGGAGGTGATTTGTGACTTAGGAGCGCGATCGGAATTGATTTTGGAGGTCCGGTGTAGAATTAGGCTTGAATTGGCGAAGTTAGTATTTTGGCGAATTCCGGTTGATAGGTGAGATTTTGATCCGAGGGTCGGAATGGAATTCCGAGAGTTTCTGTAACTTCGATATGTGATTTTTGATGTGTGTGCAAAATTTCAGGCCTTTCAGACGTCGTTTGGTTGAGTTTTTGATCGAAAGCGTGTTTCGGAAGTTTTGAAGAAACTTAGGCTTGAATCCAATGTGAATTGATGATTTTAGTGTTGTTTGATGTATTTTGAGGATTGGAACAAGTTTGAATAATGTTTTAGGAGGTGTTGATGCTTTTGGTTGAGGTCCCGGGGGCCTCGGGTTGATTTCGGGTAGCTATCGGAAGGAAATTTGAAGTTGGAATTGCAGTTTTTTGGTTGCAGCAGGTGTTTCCGCATCTGCGGAAAAGAAACCCAGATGCGGTTATGCGGAAGCAGAGCCAGCTATCGCAGGTGCGAAAAGGTTGAGGTTGAGCAATTTCCGCAGAAGCGGAAAGTTATCCGCACTAGCGGAAGTTATACCGCTGGAGCGATTTTGGCATTCTCTTGATATTCCGCAGAAGCGGAAGGCGGGCCGCATAGGCGGTCCCGCTGATGCGAAATGTGGAACGCAGAAGCGGTAGGAGTCCTTAAGTGAAGGTCCGCTGAAGCGGACGTGGACCGCAGATGCGGAGGTCGCAGAAGCGACATTTTCTCAGCAGAAGCTAAATCTGGGCTGGTCACAAAGGGTTTTATTGAAACATTTAATCCGCGAGGGTTATGTATTTTTCACCATTTTTTATCGAGCTTTGAGAGCATTGAGGCGATTTTAAAGAGGGATTCAAGGAGGAGTGATTAGAGGTAAGTTCCTTGGCTTAAATACACGAGATTATGATAGATTTAACATGGAAATTAGTTGAAATTCTTTAAAAGGGGTAAAGCTAGGGCTTGAGTTTTTGATATTTCAAATTGGGATTTGATAGGTCATGTGAGCTCAGATTTGGGAGTTCTGGGTATGTATGGACTCGTGGCGAGACGAAGAATTCGGTAATGTGAGTTTTGTAATTTTTTGAGAAGCGGGCCTGGGGCTCGGGTTTTGCTAGTTTCAAGATTTTTGCTATTTTTCGATTTGTTTTTGATTGGGTATTGTTCCCTTAGCATATTGTGATGTATTCGCTCTAATTTTGGTTAGATGCGACGCGCGTGGAGGCTAATTATAGGGGCAAAGGCGTCGCGAGCTAGAGATTTCACCGGTTCGAGGTGAGTAATACTTGTAAATGATATCCTAAGGGTTTGAAACCCCGGATTTGCACATCATAGTACTGTATTGAGGTGACTTGCACGCCGGATATGAGCGTGAGGTAGAGCACCGTTGGGGATTATGATTTGGTCCGTCCCGGTTGTTGATCTTACTGCGTAATTGTCTGAAACTTACTTAATGCTATCATGGTTTGGACTGATTGCCATGTTTTGGGCTTCGTGCCGATTATTTGAATCCTTCAGGGATTAACAACACTGTTGTGCATTACTTGCAAATTATTTTGATCTCGGTCCAAGGTTTTAAATACTGTTTTGCAAACTCAGCCATACTTCTAAGTTTTGAAAACTCAAATATTTTAAATAATATTTTGGGCTGAGAACTACTGTTTTACAAATGCCCAAGGGGCTTATGTTGATTTATGGACTGAGTATGGATCGAGCTATGCGCCGCAACAGTGATCTTAAAACAGTGGTAACAATGACACTGTATGTTGTAACGTGAAACAGTGGTAACAATGACACCGTATGATGTGACTTGAAGCAGTGGTAACAATGATACTGTATGATGTAAATTGGTCAGGTAACAATGATTGACCAGGAATTAATTGATGCCACGAGATGGCTTGCGCTTGGACTATAGGAGCCCCTCCGGAGTCTGTACACACTCCTAGTGAGCGTCGTCGACGTTAAATGGATCGGGCTGCACGCCGCAACGGGTACCAGAGTGTACCGTCATATGTATTGGATTGCACTCAGGCATTTGTTCCTATTTTGTATTATTTATCATGACATTTCAGCACTCGCATTTCATTGACTTCCATGCTACCTCTTGCACTGCTTATCTGACACCCTGGTATTATTTGTTAATGCAGTGCTGTGCCCGAGGGGCTGATTTATGTGCTGACTTGCACTATCTGTTTCGCATTCATTTGCTTAACTGTTGGAAAAAGGATATTTTTGAAAGAGGTTTTAAACTGAGCCACGATATTTTTAATGTTTTCGCGGTTTCACTGTTTTCTCAAAGGGTCACTGTACTATATAGCATGATGACTTGCTTTACGTGGTTTCTTGCTGCTCAGTTATTATTTACCTTTATTACTCACTGATTTGGAATACTCACTTATTCCCTGCACCTCACGTGCAGTTGCAGGTATTTGTTACCCGGTAGCGGGTTTGATCTGATTGAGGATTTTGTTATTGTAGCTAAGCAAGGTGACCGCCAGCGTTCGCGGCACCGGACGTTGTCTTTAGAATTCCCAGAATTTATCTTTGTATATTATTGGCCCTGTAGTTGTGTTCAGGTTTCTTTAGATGCTCGTGACTTGTGACACCCCAATCGGGCTGTGTTGGGTTGTAAACACTGGTTATTATTGTCGTTGAGTTGTATTTATCTATTCATTTATGTTTAATAATTGAGTTTGTTGATGATTTGAGCTAGTTGGCTGGACTTGTCTTCACGAGAGACGCTATCACGACCGGGTTGAGAAATTGGATCGTGACAATATAAATACTACAATAAATTAAAGTCTTCAACATGAATACCTTGACATACATAATATCTACCACTATTAATAATAATTTACAATTTACATAAAGTGTGATCAAATAAAATATGAATTTGATAAGTCTTTTAAGAAGTCAATTGATAAGTTTTGCTGGTATAAGCATGTAACAAATGATCAACTATTTCAAATTGAAGATTGATTTTGAATTTTAATTTTGCATATTTGAAAGTTAAATAATTCTTTATTTCATATACAATTACTACTTTATTCCTTAATCATATATGATTACTATTTTTCTACCTTTCGATAAAAATATAGTTGTTACATTTGACATTAATTTTTCATCACCTAATAATTAATGTTAGGCAATTCTTATCATAATTTTTTGTAATTGAGCAAAAATATTCATCATTTTTGTCATGGCAACCATTTTTATTTTTTCAAGTCAACTATTTTTATTTTCTTTATAAAATGAAGCAAAAATACTCATTTAGCTATATGATTTTTTTCGAATAATTTAGTATGCCCGAAAGGTTATTATTACAATAGCAAGTTTCAACTCATAGCAAAAGCTAATAAATAGTTACGAAATTTTATCATATCAATAAATTTATGGCTAGATTATTCCGTAATGACAAATACTGTAATTGTAGTTACTAAGCTAACTATTAACATAAGTTTTAAGACATGATGCAAAAATATTTATTTAGCTATAATATTTTATTTTAAATAATTTGTGGTTAAAAGTTACTTTTGTAGTTTTTGCTACATTAACTTTTAGTTTATGGCAAAAACTAACAATTAGCTATATTATTTTGTCATAGCAATAAATATGTGACTATATTATTTACTTATAGCTATAGTTTTTATAACTTGTACGTTACGACCCAAAATCCACCAAGGGTCGTGGTAGCACCGGACACCGTTGTCAGGCAAGCCAACTAGAATAAATAATTAAATTCTCGTTATAATAATTTTGAAAATATTTTTTTTATACAATTTAAACAAGACTCAATATATTTCTCAGAATGAATAATGAAATATTTAAACAACTTTTGAGATTTTCGAATAAATCCAAATACATCCCAGAACCCGGTGTCACAAGTACATGAGCAACTACTGATAAAAAAAATAAAATACAACCTCAGTCCGAAATACGGTGGACAGGGAATAAAATACAAAGGCTGAAAGGAACTACACTAGCTGCGGTCGCCTCGAATAATACAGCTCACCTAATCCCAAAAATATCCGTACTGCTATGCCCAGTAGGCTGCTAGAGGTATATATATCTGTGCAATAAAAATGCACAGAAGTGTAGTATGAGTACATAATCAACATGTACTCAGTGAGTATCCCGCCTAATCCCGAAGGGGTAAAGACGAGATGGTCAACTCCGACAGTCACTAGAGAACAATTAACAATATTCTAGAAATACGAGGAAAATCATGAATTTATAAAGTAGTTCAAATTCGCGAAGCCAGAAAACAGGTAAACACCTTCAACAATTAAGCAAGGGCTTCCAAGGTTTATTCTTTATTATCTTATCAATTTATATCGAGCCACGAAGGGCCAAATCCATATTTACAATTCTCAAGCGACAAATAACATGCGCAAATCACACCGAGGCGACGACCCGATCCAACAGGAATGTAAATTGTGCACTGTCGAGGGTCGAGCGACCCGAACCAATAGATGCATCTATTTAAATCTGCCAAGGCGTTCGTCCCATTCCATAAATAAACACATACCCTGCTCGCGAATCACGCATGTGACGCAGGTACACATAAAATACATGTTCAAATAGTCAATTAAGAATTTATCGGGGATATTTGTCCAATTAAGGCAATTTCTCTGTTTAACAATTCAGGAAATGATGTTTAATCTCTTTTTAAATTCATTTACTAATCAAAGGTTATTTAAACAATTCAAGTTATCAATGGGTTCATAATTAATTCAAATATAACATGCTTTTGGGTTCTAGACTACCTGGACAATAGCATAATAGTAGCTACGCACAGACTCTCGTCACCTCGTGCGTACGTAGCCCCCACAAATAGGAGCACATAACCAATTTAACTCACATATGGGGTATATTCCCCCTCACAAGATTAGAAAGAAGACTCACCTCGCTCCGAAGATCCACAACCGGCATTCTACATTTTTCCGAAGACTTGCACCAGCGCACAATACTCCAAAACTAGCCAACGATCATACAAGTCCATTAATATATTCTCAATCATACTTTAAAACCCAATTTATAACAATTCCTAACCCCGAACGAAAAGTTGACAAAAATGTTCTCAGGCCCACGTGCCCGGAATCCGAAATTTCTTGAAGATAAAGTTTACTCATGAACTCATGAACTCACGAACTCAAATATATAGTTTTCTCTTAATCCCATACTCAAAATCATGGTTAAAATCCAAGAACACAAATTTCTAGGTCTTTCTCTAACCCTTAATTTTCTACCCATTTACATGCTAAAAATCCAAACATAATCGATGTATTTAACTCATAATAGGTGGGGATAACATACCTTATCATTGATGATGAAAACCTTCTCTTGGAGCTCCCCAAAAATCGCCCATGCCATGAAAATATGAGAAAAATGACCAAAATCCAATTTTTAAAACAACTCTCTGCCTCCAGCCTTTTTCGCACCTGCGGAACTTTTTTTCGCTTCCGCGGTCCCGCTTTTGCGGACACAACTCCGCTTCTACGGAACGGGGCTCCAGCACAGATTTCGCTTCTGCGGTCAGTCAACCATTTTTGTGGTTCCACATCAGCGGATCAAGGGCCGCTTCTGCGGTCCTGGCTACCCTCATGCTCGACCGCTTCTGGGGTTTCCTCCTCGCTTCTGCGGGGCCGCTTCTGCGGTCCCATTTCTGCAGAAGCGGAAATACCAGGTACCAACTGCTTCAGTTCTTCTTAAATTCCAAGTTTCAATCCGTTAACCACCCGGAATCCACAAGAGGCCTACGGGACCCTAACCAATCATACCAACCAGTCCCAAAACACATTACGGAGTTGCTCGAGGCCTCAAATCACATCGAACAATGCTAAAATCATCTATCGACCTCCAATCCAAGCTTTATGAACTTTGAACTTTCCTACTTCTACTTCCGATGTTTAAACCTATCAAATCACGTCCGATTAACCCTCAAATTTTGCACACAAGTCATATTTGACATTAGGGACCTATTCCAAATTTCGGAATTGGATTCCGACCCCGATATCAAAAAGTCCACTTCCAGTCAAACTTCTCAAAAACCTTTAATTTTCTATCTTTAGCCAAATGGCTTCAAAATAATCTACGGACCCTCCGAATTCACTTACGATCGCGCTCCCAACTCCAGAATCACCATACGGAGCTATTCACAGTCTCGAAATCCCAAACAGACATTGATAACACTGAAATGCACTTCAAGCCAAACTTATGAAATTCCTTCTAAAATGCTAACTTCCACAATAGGCACCAAAACGCTTCCAGGTCATCCAAAACCCAATCCGGGCATACGCCCAAGTCCGAAATCATCATACAAACCTGCTGGAACCTTCAGATCCCGATTTTGAGGTCGTTTACTCAAAATTCCTATCATAATTCATTCCTTCAACTTTAAGCTTCCGAAATAAGAATTCTCTTCCCAAATCAACTCTGGACTTCCCGAAATTCAATTCCGACCACGCATACAAGTCATAATTCCTGAAATGAAGCTGTTCATGGCCTTCGACTGCTGAACAGAACGCTAGTACTCAAAACGACCGGTCGGGTCGTTACATTCTCTCCCACTTAAACATACATTCTTCCTCGAACGTGCTGAGAACTGCACTAGTGTGGTCTGAAATTACTGTTTAGCACCTCATTCACCTTCCCGTGCTACCACAACTTAGCTGAGCACATTAGCTCGATAAATTCTGAAGATATTCCCTTTTTATTCAAGCAAATAAGCCTTAGAGACAGATTCCAACATCCAGAATCCTATGCCAGGCCGGTTTCCAACATACGACCACCATATCAACCACCACACGCTGTACTCAAACATGACAGCATAACTTTGCTGGATTCTTACTTTGTAACACTTAGTCCACAGGATCACAATAGTCTTTTTCTGATCAACTTGGTCAAAATCCCTACTATTCTGATATTCCCATTGCACCCTATGATATATACCGGTCTTACTCTAACCTTTACCATACCGCCATGATGGAGGAGATGTACCATCATTCATAATCAACTGCCGAGTCAACAAAATATTAGGTCTATACTCCTGACAAAAACCTTCACCTCATTTTGAACCCAATAATGGTCTTGTCTCCATAACGTACCCCATATAGCTGGATTGCATAGAATCCTAGATCAAGGGATCTCGTCTCATCCGATACAACTGCTCAG
Source organism: Nicotiana glauca (assembly GCA_026770625.1). Lineage (NCBI taxonomy): Eukaryota > Viridiplantae > Streptophyta > Magnoliopsida > Solanales > Solanaceae > Nicotiana > Nicotiana glauca. Next base: position 41,613 of record MU756251.1, on the reverse strand, counting down.
GCAATAAGCCACCCCAATCTCATATGATGCTACCATGCACCAATAGGCCACCAATTTGAAAGCAATGCCAAAGGAAAATGAACTCTGGAAGGAAGTACCTAACTCCCACACTACTACAGACTTTCCTTAGAAAATAGTAAGCAGAACATACAAAAATAGCACATAGAGAACTACACTCACATCACACTATTGCGGCGTGCAACCTGATCCACAAAGTATAACCATGGCGGCGTGTCACTGATCCTCACAGTATAACCATGGCGGCGTGCCACCCGATCCATACATAGAACTCACATAAGGAGATACACATCGAGCTAATTTGCTCATTGCGATAAGATACCGAATCTAGGTCACAAGCACGCTAAGTGCATAATGCCATCCCTGAGGGGACATATAGCGCGATAAGCTACAAAACTCGAGCACAACTGAGGTGCGATATACAATCTGAATCTCAAGAGCCATCTTGCTCATAATACGTCATTTCCACGCTGATACTCAACACATAAACAATTCTCAGGCCGTCTCACAACTCACACGGTGCAATATATTATTACACGAAATATCTGACAACGAGATAACACCCTGACTACTCCATAAGGAGCGCGTTACTTAAATGAACACAACTGGCCTGCCATAGAGTCCATATTCACATTTAAACCCATCCACCGACCTCAAGTCGATCCTGATCACATTAAACTAAGCCAATAAACTTTCAAAGGTCCATACCAATTTCCCTCTCCTCATAACACACAGAACAACCGTCATAACCTGAGTAAACCTCCCCAGTTCATAACCCAATAAACAAAGTGCCCTCCAGGACTAAAGTCTCAAATTAATGATATAACCACAATTCTCGTACTTGGTTTAAATCTTTAGTTAATCAAGTGACTACATGTCACACTTATACAATCTTCCCGTGGGACACTTTCCTACAATCTTTCGAAATAAATAACGGGTCCGCACATCTAAACCATCGGACGCACTAACGCTGAAAAGCAATCCAGAATCCTTAACCAGGATGCAAAACCTCTTCCACAACACATCGATCTCAGGTGACGCTGAGGACAATACCAATTTACTCTAATCATTCAGCCCCTTCCTTGCTCATCCGAGCCCATGACATCCTTGTCAACACCGAACTGCAATCTTGATCCTCACTTCACATTTCCATACCTCTCACCGCGCCCAACGTGCCAATATACGATAGGACATAATTTTCATCATAACTTCGAATTCATTAATATTTTCACATTTCATCATATAAGAACCTTGCACGTAACTCACTTCAGGAGAATCATAGCAATACACAGGTAATTTCCCGAAATCGTAGAATATGCAAATCTGCAAGTAGTGGTCCAAGCCACCATAGCCCTCCCGGAATCCGCTTTCACTTAACAAGCCATAACAGAAGAATGCCCCTGATAAATCATCAATCACGGAGGCCGATAGGCCTCACACGTACCTCCACAAATCATACACATAACTTGATCTCACGGACCAAACTGATCACTGGCCCCAATATGCCAATTCAACTATGGCTAATCAATTTACCTTCTTCCAATTCCTCCTTGCTTGCCTTAAAAATAAGACTAACTCCATTCAACACATAACATACTCCATCTACACTCACCCCGAGTGTCCTTGAATCACGAGACCAGGCTGTCTCAATTCCCACGAACTATTTCATAACACCCAAATGCTACACCACAAGCCAAACATCCCGGAACATTCTGTGCCTCTTCTCATAAACTGCTACAAAGCTTGATTCTTAATTGTACCTACAAGCTCGACATCATTAGGCACCATACTTTACCTTTTGAATTCACTAGGACCGTTACTGAGAGCCATCCNGCACATCCTTAATAATTCCTCCGCTCAATTTACTACTTATGGTCTTTTCTCGTAGTTGAATTAATCCATCAATATGCTAATAACCAGAAATCACGCAAGTAGTTAATCATACATCCCAATCATAACCAGTGGGACTCTCCCACTTGGATAGAAGCCATCATTTCACCATTCTTGAGTTCGCCCGACCTTTTTACCTCTTATTATCATCACCTCAGGCCATAAGTTATCAAAATTCCTCGAAATCTTCCTGTAAATCCCAATCTTCCATATTCTGAGTCATTAACCCCATTCGCATGACCGATCTCTTTGTTGAACAACCAATATAATTCTTTGCAGAAGCTTCGCCAACCACGCGACCGCTAACCTGTTCACGGGGAATAACCCACCTAGGGGAATCACCTCCCGACATCTTCTCACGCCGCTGCACGGGATATATTCACTATGACACCAATAGCCCATCCTAATTCCGAGCTCACCTTCCAGTTGCACAAGTCCATTCGCCCCTCGCGGACATCAATTAAATGTGCGGCAACATCCTTCCAAATTCAGGGTTATGCTGCAACCTCCTCCATTTCAAGCAGCTCCTTTCCGCCATATCAATATTCTTCCGCATAATAGCACATACTTCACATCATACCCGCAGGCTTCAATCACCAATCATTAAAATCCCAATTCGATCCAAACTCTCTTTAAGGCGTGTAGTCATCCTACTACCAAGCCCATATGCAATCCTCGCCACTCTCCCACTTTGGCAGAACTCACCTCTTTAATTAACCACTCAACCTTGCTCCTCATACTTGGCCTTCTAGAAGTTTTAAACACCACCTGACACTTCCCATATGTCCTTCCTCATACTTTACTGCTCAATTGTTACCTTAAATGAAATCTATCTTCGTGGCACTTTAATTCACCATTGCTGCTAACTTTAACCTTTCCAAACGTGATCTTTATCGAGCCGTCAACATTAGAAATTCTGATTCGATCTTAAACCATCGCATCATGTGATATCTAATAGTTGTACCTCCAATATTATTTCACAATATCTTGCCATAAAGGCGAATTGTAGCAGATTGTAACACCAACAAACTTAGTACGTTCAATCAGGACCAAGACACCCACTCATAAAAGAAAGCTCAACCACGCTTGCAAATACCAAGCCTCATTACTTCCATCAGCCTACACCTGACCATTCTTAGTCCGACTGTCTTTTCTCCTGTCGGGAAAAGAATACTGAATCCTTTAATTACATACTGAGTAAACCTCCCTTCATTTCATCCACTACCCTGACACGTGGGCAAACATCCTACCATCACAGCAACACTGCGAAATAATCACTCATAAGCATCCTGGCAACCTGTGCCTAGCCTCAAGGCTCTTAGAAGTTCTATTACTGAGCTGGCACAACAAAATATCCCTCAATAATGCGACTACCATAGTCCAATCAACTATACCGGGAAAAATCATCCCGCACCACATTTGTAGTGCCATTTCAATTTTTCAAATTCTTGATTTCTATCAAGCGCTCGCGTTGCGTAAGATTGAGTGGGAAGGAATTAAAGGCATAAGCCCCAAAGGAATTGAACCGCACGATAAGGAAATCAAGAAGGGAAATACTCCTAACAGCCCTGTAGCCTCTCGAGGATAAGTACAGACGTCTCCGTACCGAACCGCGAGACTCTACTAGACTTGATCATGACTCGTGAGACCGATGAGAACCTAGTGCTCTGCTACCATGTTCTCACGACCCAAAATCCTCCAAGGGTCGTGGTGGCGCCGGGCACCGTTATCAGGAAAGCTAACTAGAATACATAATTAAATTCTCGTTATAATAATTTTGAAAACATTTCTTTTATACAATTTAAACAAGACTCAATATATTTCTCCGAATGAATAATGAAATATTTAAACAACTTTTGAGATTTCCGAATAAATCCAAATACATCCCCAGAACCCGGTGTCACAAGTACACGAGCAACTACTAATAAGTAAAATAAAATACAACCTCAATCCGAAATATGGTGGACAGGGAATAAAATACAAAGGCTGAAAGGAACTACACTAGCTGCGGTCGCCTCGAATAATGCAGTTCACCTAGTCCCAGAAACATCCATGCTGCTACGCCCAGCAGGCTGCTACGCCCAGCAGGCTGCTAGAGGTATATATACCTGTGCAACAAAAATGCACAGAAGTGTAGTATGAGTATGTAATCAACGTGTACTCAATGAGTATCCCGCCTAATCCCGAAGGGGTAGAGATGAGATGATCAACTCCGACAGTCACTAGAGGTCAATTAACAATATTCTAGAAATACGAGGAAAATCATGGATTTACAAAGTAGTTGAAATTCGCGAAGCCAGAAAACAGGTAAACACCTTCAACAATTAAGCAAAGGCTTCCAATGTTTATTCTTTATTATCTTATCAATTTATATCAAGCCACGAAGGGCCAAATCCACATTTACAATTCTCAAGCGAGAAATAACATGCGCAAATCATACCGAGGCGACGGCCTGATCCAACAGGAATGTAAACTGTGCACTGCCGAGGGTCGAGTGGCCCAAACCAATAGATGCATCTATTTAAATATGCCGAGGCATTCGACCCGTTCCATAAATAAACACATACCCTGCTCGCGAATTACTCATGCGACGCAGGTACACATAAAATACATGCTCAAATAGCCAATTAAGAATTTATCGGGGATATTTATCCAATTAAGACAATTTTTCTGTTTAACAATTCAGGAAATGATGTTTAATCTCTTTTTAAATTTATTTACTAATCAAAGGTGATTTAAACAATTCAAATTATCAATGGGTTCATAATTAATTCAAATATAACATGCTTTTGGATCCTAGACTACCCAAACAATATCATAATATTAGCTACGCATGGACTCTCGTCACCTCGTGTGTACGTAGCCCCCACAAATAGGAGCACATAACCAATCTAGCTCACATATGGGGTAAATTCACCCTCACAAGATTAGAAAGGAGACTCACCTCGCTCCGAAGATCCACAACCGGCATTCTACATTCTTCCGAAGACTTGCACCAACGCACAATGATCCAAAACTAGCCAATGATCATACAAATCCATTAATATATGCTCAATTATACTTTACAACCCAATTTATAATAATTCCTAAACCCGAACGAAAAGTTGACAAAAATGCCCTCGGGCCCACGTGCCCGGAATTCGAAATTTCTCGAAGATAAAGTTCACTCATGAACTCGCGGACTCAAATATATGGTTTTCTCTTAATCCCATACTTAAAATCATGGTCAAAATCCAAGAACACAAATTTCTAGGTCTTTCTATAACCCTCAATTTTCTACCCATTTACATGCTAAAAATCCATACATAATCGATGTATTTAACTCATAATAGGTGGGGATAACATACCGTATCATTGATGATGAAACCCTCTCTTGGAGATCCCCAAAAATCGCCCAAGCCATGAAAATATGAGAGAAATGACCAAAATCCGATTTTTAAAACAACTCTCTGCCTCCAGCCTTTTTCACACCTGCGAAATTTTTTTTCGCTTCCGCGGCCCCGCTTTTGCGGACACAACTCCGCTTCTGCAGACCAGGGCTCCAGCCCAGATTTCGCTTCTGCGGTCAACCAACCGCTTTTGCGGTCAGCCAACCGCTTCTGCGGTTCCGCATTAGCGGATCAAGGGCTGCTTCTGTGGTCCTAGCTGTCCTCACGCTCGACCGCTTCTGCGGCTTCCTCCTCGCTTCTGCGGGGACGCTTATGCGGTCCCATTTCCACAGAAGCAGAAATACCAGGTACCAGCTGCTTCAGTTCTTCTTAAATTCCAAGTTTCGATTCGTTAACCACCCGGAATCCACCCGAGGCCCCCGGGACCTCAACCAATCGTACCAACCTGTCCCAAAACACATTACGGAGTTGATCGAGGCCTCAAATCACAATGAACAATGCTAAAATCATCAATCGACCTCCAATCCAAGCTTTATGAACTTTAAACTTTCTAACTTCTACTTCGATGTTTAAACCTATCAAATCACGTCCGATTGACCTCAAATTTTGCACACAAGTCATATTTGACATTACGTACCTACTCCAACTTTTGGAATTGGATTCCGACCCCGATATCAAAATGTCCACTTCCGGTCAAACTTCTCAAAAACCTTCAATTTTCTATCTTTAGCCAAATGGCTTCAAAATAACCTACGGACCTCCGAATTCACTTCCGATCGCGCTCCCAACTCCAAAATCACTTTACAGGTCTATTCACAGTCTCGGAATCCCAAACGGACATTGATAACACTGAAATGCACTTTAAGCCAAACTTATGAAATTCCTTCTAAAATGCTAACTTCCATAATAGGCACCAAAACGCTCCCGGGTCATCCAAAACCCAATCCGGGCATACGCCCAAGTCCGAAATCATCATATGAACCTGCTGGAACCTTCAGATCCCGATTCCGAGGTTGTTTACTCAAAATTCCAATCCTAGTTTATTTCTTCAACTTTAAGCTTCCGAAATAAGAATTCTCTTCCCAAATCAACTCTAGACCTCCCGAAATTCAATTCCGACCGCGCGTACAAGTCATAATTCCTGAAATGAAGCTGTTCATGGCCTCCGACTACTGAACGGAGCGCTAGTACTCAAAACGACCGGTCGGGTCGTTATATTAAAGCAAATGTATTTCTCTTACTGCAATATTTTATTTTAAATAATTTATTGTAGCTAAAAGGTTACTATTGCTACGATAACTTTTAACGCGTGACAAAAACTTATGATTAGCTACGTAATTTTGTTGTAGCAATAAATTTATAGGTATTTAGGTAGTTATTACTACGATTGTTATTAATTATAGCAGAAATAAGGAATTAGCTTTACCAATTTAATTTTCGTGGCTAGCAAATTTTACGAATTTATAAATAGCCAGAAAATTCCAATTTTTGTGGCTATTGTTAGGTATTAGCCACGATTTTTAAATTCATAGCTAAGATTTCGTAGCTATAAATAGACTGTGTTGTAGTGGCCTTGTGATTTAGAATGTTGATTTGTCTGTGTACATTGAGTGTTCGGTACTGATATGGCGGGATCGGAATGTACGCTGCAGGCGTAATATGGAGGATTGATATGGTAGAATAAGGGTGAATATATTTATATGGTAGGATCGGGTTGCACGCTGCAGCAGGTGGAATAATAGTGGATTGATATGGTAAAATAAGGTGAATTATGATATTGATACTGATATATAGTGGGATCGGGTTACGCGCCGCAATAAATCTATATTATTTACTATTATTGATATTGTTATAGTGGAATAAGAGAGAATTATGTGTTGTCTGGTGGGATCGGGTTGCGCCCCACAACAACCTATATGTTTCCATTTCGTGAGTTGCGTTGTTTCTCAGTATTATTATTTATACTGGTAAGAATTGGTAATCCTGGACGACACTTACATTACTAAAAAATCAAGTTTTAGCGACGGATAAATTCTGTAGCTAAACAGAAAAATCCGTCGCTAATCTCATTTAGCAACGGATAAACAGCGGATTATCAAGAAATTCTGCTAGCTACGAGCATTTTAGCGACAACGTTCGTATCTAATTTCAGTTTTTTTTGTAGTGTTATTTTCGAGGCTGTGGTTATCATTTTTTCTTGGCTGTTTAAATTATGTTCAGTATTACCATTAGCCTGTCATTATTATATATTGCGTACAAGTTATAGTGTCGGTGACCCGCCTTTGCCTCGTCACTACTTCGTCGAGGTTAGGCTCGGCAATTACCAGTACATGGGGTCAGTTGTACTGATATTGCTTTTTGCACACTGTGCAAATTTTGGAGTCGATCCCAGCAATGATTATTAGCGTGACCGGATTGGACATCGGTAGAGACTTAAGGTACGGCTATTCAGCGCCCGCAGCTCCTGGAGTCCCCATCCTCTTTCTTTTTAGCTGTATAACTTCATTCAGACGGCTTTGTACTTATTTTAGACCTTTATATGTATTATTTTAGAAGCTCGTGTTCTCGTGACACCAGGTTCAGAGATTTGTAATAGATGTTTATTGGTTAACTTCCTTATTTATACTTAGAATATTTGAATTGTGTCAATTCTTTATTATATTATCTTTTAAACTGTTAAAAGAAGTAAATAGTTCTAACGTTGGCTTGCCTAGCAAGCGAAATGTTAGGCGCCATCACGGTCCCGATGGTAAAAATTCCGAGTCGTGACATAAACACTTCAAAAGAAAAGAAAAAACGAATTTACTTGTGGGTGCCCACTCGATATTTATCTAAATTTGTGTACAATTACTTGTGTAAATTTACTAAATATGGTCAAAGTATAAGCACCTACTAGTGTCCATATATATATATATATAAAAGAAAGTTCGTTCTTGCCCACCTATTTTAAGAGAAGATCAATGTGTGTTGTTTTAAGCAATAGGCTAATGTATGGGCTTGACTTGTGCCAAAGATAGCAGAAAAACACCGAAATTTGACAAGGAGGAACTATAATTAGACTGGACAGAAAATGTAGAAAGTGACAGAGAGATATCCATTTCATCTCAAAATGTCCCTTCGCTTAAGCATTGTAGAAACATTACTTTATGCAGGAGTAAATGGATAAATGCATTTCTTCAACTTTTTTCGATTGAATGAATGACACTCTCTGCCACTTAAATGATTATCCTAAAATGGTAGGAATAAGACATGTGAGAATTTAATTGTTAAAATTATCTTATGTTAGTCTACAGTTTAAAGATTTACTATTTTTAGTCCCTCCAGTAGAGGGTTTAGAATTTCTTTAATAGTGGCTTTTGACTTGAAGCACATATATCTGAATGTGCTTGAACAGTTTTCTTTATTAAAAAAAAAAAGATAACTAGGGCAGTTTTGTTAGAAAATAATAGCATAATCATGAATTCGCCTCTAAATTTCTTTCTTTTATCAGGCGGAGACATAATTAGCTGCAATAAGAATTTGTTATTCTTTTTGTGAAAAATTACGACACAACAAATATATATGTTGTATTTACTATTTATAGCTATACTTTCAGAAAACTACCATTTGTAGCTATATTTAATTTTATAGCAAATTCACGTGAAAGTATTGAAAGACGAGATCAATTATTTTGAACCGGAACAATTGCTCTCGTAGCTCAGTTGGTTAGACCACCTGCTTAGTAAGCGGAGGTCTTGAGTTTGACTCTCAATAAGAATATTCTATTTTTCTGTATTTATGTATTTTACCTTGGTTATATTCGTTGCGCGAACGAATACAGTCGATACAGGTTTGGATACACCCCTGTATTTCGCCTTGGTTGGATTCATTGCGCGAACGAATACAGTTGACACATGTTGTATTCGTTGCATAAACGAATGTTGTATCCTCTGTATACACATTTGCATTTCGCCCTGGTTGTATTCGTTGCACGGACGAATACAGTTGATATAAGTTGTATTCATCGTGCGAATGAATACAATTGACACATATTGTATACGTTACGCATCTGAATACAAGTGATACAAGCTAAGCTGGTAACAATTAAACAATATATAGCTATAAATGATAATTAAGTAGTAAACTATAGTTACGTATGCTAATTAGGCTCTAAACTACAGTGCTTTATGAAAATTCCTCTTCTTTTTCTTTGTAATCATTCTTCTTACTGGTTATGGGCTTATGTAAAAAGTCCACTATATCGAAAGCCTTATTGTTCCTGGACTCCAGCAGTTTAGCGGCCCAATTACTTTGAGCATGCTCCAATCTTTGTAGTAAAAAAGTTTCAATTCCTTCTGATATTTTTTGGGTACATATACAGTTCTAGTTTTATATAGACAAATAAACATCAAACACAGTCCTTTTTTAGCTAACAAGCAATCTTTTATCACATTGTAGTTACTAAAGATATAGTTTATTATTGGACATTGCTGTTTTAATGAGTAGTTAGCAGATGAAAAGGAAAGAGGAGGTACTCAATTAATTAAGAACTATGCATTTACACCATTTTAATTAGTTAGCAAATGAAGTGGTGGTGGTGATTCTTAATGATGTTGAAGCATTATTTGACTCATAATAATGAGCACTCCCTTTCAACTCGACAATTTTTTTCAAACGAATGAACACTTAAAGATTATCTTAAGAAAGTAGTGTAATATACGCGTAATTGAAAAATCAGTTGAGTAAACAATTAGGTATAAGATTTTTCTCGTCTAATAAATACCTCATCTAGGGGTAGCTTGTCTTCAATATCTAGGTGTATACATTGAATTAGCAATGTAACTAAGAGTAATATTCTCATCCAATTTCCACCACATTCATTTAAATCCTCGACTTGGAGGAGTGCAGAGCAACAGGCCAACAGCATTGCTAGCTGGTTTCTATACATCTTACGCTATTGTTTCACCAAAATTAAATTGATATTCTCTACTCCCGTTGCCAATAGTGAATAGACTATGCTTTTAATTAAATACCAACCAGCTCTTCTATTTTTGTTTTTATTTTCTTTTGGCGGTGGTTGTGGGGGCGGACCTATGCTATATCGAGAGGGGTCACCAGCAGAGGTGGATGCAATGTATCCCACTGGGTTCAATTGAACCCTGTATTTTTGGCGCGAATCATAACTTTATGTGTAAAAAATTATTAATATTTTAATATACAGTAATATGAACCCATAATTTTAAAATATAATGGGTTTAATGCTAAAAACTTTAAAACTTGAACCCATAAAACTTAAATCCTAGATCGCCTCTGGTCAAAGTTCGGCAAAAAATTCATGTATACACACAGATATATATGTCTTTAGAAAATAGTGATATGCTAGTGATGAGCACCCTATATACAAAGTAGATTTTGGTTGAATTCAAAAGTGCATCCAAACCTTCAAATGCTGGGTCAGCCTCCGGGAGGGGGAGAGGGGTAAATAGGTTAGGAGTGAGGTCGGGAAATCACAGTGTATATAAAGTCAAATTTTATTTTTATGTATATATTTTTGGTGATGAATTCCGTTGGCCTCTTTGCATGTGTACCTTTATTTTTTTGAATTCTCTTGCTGAAATTTTTACCTCCGCCACTGTTGATGCTATGGGATAGGATATACTATTTTATTTGACATATGATTTTAACCATGCTTCATTCTCTACTTTAATATTGACATTTTTTTCAGTAAATTAAACAATTCTAAAATCTCAAGAAAATGGAGATCGATCGAATTATCAAGTATATAATTGTTGGGATATTCAGTACATTATGAAAATCTAAAGGGGGGGAAAAGATAGCACAAGACATGCATGAGATTTAATTCTACAATTCTAAATACTCCATAGCTATATAGGATAGAGGAATTAAGATAAGACATGTTATGTTTACAGGTAATTACTTTTTTGCCTTTAATTACCCTCATATATATCTCCTGCTTTACCATCATATATCAGAAATACTTGGACTGATACAAGAAAACGCCAGAAATTAAATGAAGAAAACCAGTGATATATCAAATTGCTTCACCATATATTCTGCCGAAAAACTTTGTAGCGATAGCTCAGCGCCACCAGTCCATACTCCATAAATATGGGGTCATTCTCACCTGTCTTTTAATTACCATTTTTATTGTCAACTACTTAGACTAAAACAATAATGGAGATAAAACTTGTCTACGTACTAGTACTTTGTTCAGAAAATAACTACTCGTTCATTACCTTTATTGGCCTACAGGTGAACTGTCGTGCCAAAAAAGGCAAGTGTATTATAGCCAACTGCAATGAATTGATGACCAAACAGCTGAAACTTGTCTACCTTTTTGCTGACTTACTAGAGCACTTGCCATAACTATTTTTGGGAGATTTGTGTGTGTGTGTTTTGGGGGGTTGCGGGG
>MU756251.1:0-20012 GCA_026770625.1 Nicotiana glauca | reverse complement strand
CGTCTCTTCGGTACCTGTACTCACTTCACAAAGCACGTTAGGTGCAAGGGATAGTTGGATTGCACTCAATGCATCCCCTTCAATCTTCTCTATGTCGGGAGCTGATATATCCTTAGGATATTTTCCGTCAATAGCATGGATTGAACCTTCCCTCCGCAGTCCACTGAATCTATCGATTTCAAACTTCATGGAACTCATCTTTGCTCGTTCTTCCTCCTTGGATCGTTAAGGAATCATGTCGCTCTAATACCAATTGTTAGTGGAAACGTAAAAGAAAGAACACAAGATTTAACGTGGTTCGGATCAAAATAATCCTACGTCCACCAGAGAACAATTGCCTTTCTATTATTAACAAAAGGAAGGGGAGATTTCCCAATTACACTTAAGAGAATTTCTTTCTTAACTCTCTACTCACTATAATGTATTGTATTATTTTTGGGATGAATTCTACAAATGAAGGAGTGCATCTATTTATAGAGGTAAACACCTCCTCTTGATGTCATTGGTGACATCAAACTACTTCCTTATGATGTCATAGGTGACATCAAAGGAGGAAGCTTCCTCCTAGCATTCATACCAACTCTTTCCACCAACTCTTCTAATTGGCATGCCATTGTTGACTAAACATAAACCAACATTTTCAGCATGCCATTATTGACTAAACATAAACCAACATTTTCAGCATGCCATTATTGACTAAACATAAACCAACATTTTCAACTTCTTCTCCCAAAAAGTATTTCAACTGGCCCAAGTCCTTTGTATGAAACCTAGTATGCAGAAAAGACTTGAGAGAAGAAATTCCAGCATAGTCACTTCCTGTGATAACAATATCATCAACATATACAACGAGGAGAATAGTGCAAGCTACTGATTTTCGATAGAAGACTGAGTGATCGCACTTACTCATTTTCAACCCAAACTCTTGAACTACCTCACTGAACTTGCCAAACCAAGCTTGTGGACTCTGCTTCAAGCCATACAAGGACTTCTTCAAATGACAGACTTTCCCATACTCCCCCTGAGCAACAAAACCGGGTGGTTGCTCTATATACACTTCCTCCACGAAAATCACTATGAAGGAATGCATTCTTGATATCCAACTGATGTCAAGGCCAATTCTCGGACGCAGCTAGAGAAATAAATAAGCGGACAGAAGTGAGTTTGGCAACCGGGGAGAAGGTGTGAGAATAATCCACCCCATAAGTCTGAGCATACCCTTTCGCCACAAGTCTGGCCTTAAGTCTTGCCACAGAACTATCTGGATTAACTTTAACTGTAAAGACCCACTTGCATCCCACTGATTTCTTTCCCTTTGGTAAATCTACCAAATCCCATGTATGGTTGTCCTCTAAAGCATGTATTTCCTCAAGAATTGCATCAGACCATCCGGGATGATTCAAAGCCTCATGCACTATTTTGGGTACGGAGATGGAGTCTAGAGAAGCAATCATAGATAAGTGGTCATAGGAAACAAAGTTAGCAACTGAATATGTCGATTTGCAAGTACGTGTACCTTTGCGAAGAGCAATAGGAAGATCAAGGTTATCTGGAGGATCAGGCAAATAAGAATCGGATGTTGCAGGAACTGGTGCAGGACATGTATCATTTGTCTCTCGCCTCCGCGAATAAACTTGAACAATTGAAGGTCTTGTTGGAGCAGGTACTGAAGGCATAATAGTCAATTGGTGCTCCATAGAAGAACTGGAAGATCGAAGAGTATCATCTGATTGTTCTGTCAAAGTACGGGTAACCTGATATACTAGCCACTCATCTTCCTTCCCCTGGCTTGTAGAAATGGGAGATGCATAGAATAATGGTGTAGTCTCTGAAAATACCACATCAGTTGACGCTAAATATTTGCCAAGCTCAGTAGAATAACATCGATACCCCTTCTGAAAGCGAGAATAGCCCAGGAAAACACACTTCACAGCTGTGGGATCCAACTTGGTAAGAGATGGTCGAACATCTCGAACATAACATGTGCTTCCAAACACCTTAGGTTCCACCGGAAATAATGACTTATTTGGAAAAAGAATACTATAAGGCATATTACCATCGAGTACACTAGATGACATGCGATTAATCAGAAAACAAGCCGTAGAAACCACATCAGCCCAGAACTGTTTAGGAACCTTCATTTGGAACAAAAGTGCTCGAGCTGTCTCAAGTAGATGTCTATTCTTCCTCTCAGCAACTCCATTTTGAGAGGGTGTATCAACACATGAAGACTGATGTAATATACCATGTTGTCTCATATAGGACTGAAATAACTCTGGCATGTATTCTTTAGCGTTATCATTCCTTAGAGTACGTACTGAAGCATTGAATTGAGTTTTGACTTCAGCACAAAAGGCAGAAAAATGAGTAAACACTTCAGAGCGGCTCTTCATAAAGTAAATCCAAGTCATTCGAGAAAAATCATCTATAAAAGTGACAAAATACTTATGTCCAGTTTTAGAAACAACCGAACATGGTCCCCAAACATCAGAATGGACCAACTCAAAAACTGACTCAGCTCGCTTATCAACCCTTAGACTTAACGAGATGCGATGGTGTTTTTCAAATCGACATGACTCACAAACCAATGATGAAATATTCTGAAACTGAGGACAGAGCTTCTTTAACAAAGGCAAAGAGGGATGTCCAAGTCGACAATGTGCTTCAAAAAGAGATACGATACTAGAGCATGCAACAGACCGTGGCTCCCATTCATCAAGAATGTAGAGATCGCCGGATATATATCCTTTACCAATAACCTGCATCATCTTAAGATCTAAAAACAAACAATGATCGGGAAAGAATGCAACACAACAATTAAGGTCTTTGATAATTTTACTAACATAAATCAAGTTAAAGGCCAAGTTTGGTAGACTTAATACAGATGACAGGGTAATAGAGGAAGTTGGTTTAACAGTCCCAAATCCAACACTGCTACAAGTTGATCCACCAGCTACAGTAATCGGAGAGGGTGCTTTATATGAGCAAAAGCTAGAAAAAATATTTGGATTACCTGTCATGTGATTTGTAGCACCAGAATCGATCACCCATTTATTGGAAGAGGTGATAAGACATGTTTTATCTGACCCAGCAAAGGCAGTAACTGAAGAAGATTCCTTAATTGATTTATGATATTGAAGAAATTTTAGAAACTCATCTGAAACCAAGATTGTTGGACCAGGAGTTGTTGCATTATTATTCTTTACCATAATTTCTTTTTCCTTTCAGTAACAAACTGATTAAACTAACAGAAGTTCCCGAAGCTAAAAGATACTCAAACAGATCCTGGTAGATACGAAATCAACAATCTATTGAACATGATTCAACTTTAATAATCCACTCAACCAAATCAGAGAACCATAACGAATTTGTCCCCAACTCAAACAAAAATAGAGACCAACAAAGTTTCTTATACGGAAAGACCCAACAGATAATATCAAGTCACTAATCGATCACCACAGTGAGTCAAAATTAAGGATGCAAACTTCTCACACAAGCAGCCTCCAAGAAAATAAAATTAAAGAAATCGAATAACCAATAAACCAAACTCAAACCTGACCAAACAAAGTGAGAATAAGATATTGTCTGAGGTTGTTCTTTGCCAAAATGTGGTTCTATGATCAGAGAACCACCACAAGTCAACTGGAAATGTCAAAAAGACCTCAGATTAGCTTCCGGCCAAGGAATTTCCGGCAGCGGATTTGGCTCAACTCCGGCGAGCAGTAAACCAGCTCTGATACCATGAAAAGTATAGAGACAATAGAGAAATCTGTCTTATGTTGTATTCAAGAAGTAACAAGTATATATACAAGTACATAGAGCCTAAACTATGGAAAGAATCAAAAAGGAAATCCTATAAATCTGTTGTGAATCCCTATAATTATGCTAGCTATGTATATTACATAAGATTATGTTTACATTCAGATTATATCTACATTCATTATCTAACAGTCAATTTAATTTTTTCATACATCATTACATCATATTATCCATCTTGACACATATATACATTAGCCATTAACGAAAATAGGTTAATAATATATTTTTTTTCATCAAGATCATCTTTAAATATTATCAACTGATCATCTGGGGTTAATATATGGATTATTTCAGTCCGAGTTTTGATTGACAACCACTACTATAATCTGTACTACATACAAAAAATTGAACTAAATATACAGACTAAAATAACTACAATATATATTTAAATGTATTTCAGAAGAACTAATGATTGATTGTGAAATAGTACAGTGTAAGAATGATATTAATGTTGGGGGCTGGAAGAGTCCACTCGGCTTTGACGTTTCTTCCTGTATCTCCAGGCAACTTGTATCCGCCTTGCTGCTAGCCCTCGCCAATATGGCGATTCATACCTTAAGGATTATCAGCTATTAAATAGTTCCCATGGTGACAAAAATAGAGCTTGAAACAAGAAGAAAGCAAACCTATAGATATCATGTGTCTTTTTCCTTCAATTTAAAAAGCTTTTAACTAGCACGTAAGGTTCATTCCATTCAGCTATGACACCAGAAAAGTACATTGTACTATCCGAGCCCCCCCACACAAATCCCCCGGTTGCATAAAACATCCGTCGAAGCAAAAGATGAGAAGATAAGAGAGCGAAAAAGAAGTACCAAGTCCATGAAGATAACAGCGCTTCAAGCCTATGAAGATATGTCAAAAAAAAGGAAATGGGGAGCAAAAACAAAGAGAAATGGAATGAGGAAAAAGGGGCATTCAGCTGTGAGGAAGAAGAGGCGCAGAAGCATAAAATTCTGGATTGCCCAAAGAGATAGTTTAAAGACAACATAACATTCCACAATTTATTTTGAACAAATAAGATGATAAACTTCCTCGAGTTGAAGAGTAAACTACAACTCTTTGATTATAGTCCACTAAACTAATTGTCTTTCTCTAATTCTGCAGAATGATAGAGATTATAGTTTTGCTGTTGGTTAGGAAAAGTATAGAAGGAAACCTGAATGGGTTTTGCTTAGTGATATTACATGAGTAAAGGCCCAATGATTTGGAGCTACCACCTAGTGGCGGAACCAGAAATCTACACAATGGGATTCAAAAAAATTCAAGGATGTCACAATTGGAACTTGAACCTATGACCTAAAGCAATTTTGAACCCCCTTTACTATATATTTGAATTTTTCTTTCTGTCAAGGGGATTCAACAGCTCACATATAATTAAAAAAAGATCATTTTTACTCTATTTGCACACTATAATTTCCGATGAAGGTAACCCCCTTGACACTACCTAGTTCCGCCACCGCTACCACCTAACTCTAAAACATAAACATGTAAATCTGACATCATGTCCAGAGAGGCCCTTCTAGTTGAACTTCTCATATTCTGTATGGCTACTCTACAGATCTGACATTACAAGTAGAGTCATGAAAATCAATGCCGCGTTATTTTGTTTATCATCATGCTTCAAGTCTTAAAAAAAATCCATTGGGATATAAAATTAAATTACCTTATGGCACCTTGAACACGTGGACTCCTCAAGAATCTTGCGAAAAGATTAGTGACTTCTTCAAGATCTGCAGCTCGCAATATAAATGCTTCAACATTTGTTAGGCACCTAACAAGTCTGTTGCTCAGTAATCTATGTCCTGGAATTCTGATCTTTTTCCCATCTGAAAGGACAAAAGGAAACGCGATGTTAGGATATGCATCACAATATGTATTTCACATTCACAACTTCATCTCTTCCTAAATCGGAAAATCACTCAGAGCTTATCGAAGTTTTAGATAAGCCATCTGATAACCAAGAAGACTAAAGGCAGCCAAAGTTTTAACTGCCAATCATATGGTTTTCAATTATCTTCACTAAGTTGTGTACACTTCATTAAAGGAAGTCAGTTCTGTGATTAGACTGATTGAAAGTTCAAAGCAAATATTTATCTGAAAACCATCAAAATGTAGACTCAAAATCCAAATACTAATTGACCCTGACATCCTTATGATCACTGAATGGCCATCACTCAACACCAAAGTTTTCGATAAAATCAAACTTTTGACATTCCCAGTTTATTTAGTCTATATTGTGAGAGGGCTAGCCTTGGTGAATCATTTATGATTTTACACTACCAAATGATAAATGGAAAAGAAGGGGAGAATCACCCGATTTTCTAGTTTGTATATCGGCTTCATATCAAGAACAAGACAAGAGAGACACTAAGCCAGGGAAGTTTGCATTATACTTAGTGTGCTGTAGACTTGAATTTTCTACACATTTGTCCTTAACTTTCTAAACATTTGTCCTAGTATAAGATCAAATTAAGAACTGTTCACCAAGGAAGGAAAATATCCAGAAGTTCTGCACGATAAAAGTTCTTCAGCAGCCAAATTTTGACTGTAATTGATTATCACATGCACAGACAAAATGGAACTAAAGACCGCGTACAGAACAAGCTTCTCATAAGGGCTTGTTGCGTGCAACAGTAAACTTAATATGACAAGTTTCTAGTGCAATCATCACTCCATATTCCTGGTAAAGAGCCCGGTTACTGGTTTAACTTGCTGCTTCATATGGATCTAGAATACTCACAGATGACACTTGTGGTAAGAATGGTGGTTGACTCAGCACAGAAAAAGTGTTGAATTTGGCACTAAAATCTGCATTCAGTTGGCCAATAGGGTGCTCTAGATTTTGAATGCACACATTAGAGCTGGATATTTTTCAGTCTTGATGATTACCAGTTCTGAATCAATGAAAAACCTCTTGCTTGGTCACCCATACTACAATCTAACATTTGAGTAGGACTGCTGCTAAATGGTACTTTGGATGCTAGAACTTAAAGTAGGTCCACACTTCCATTCGTACCTTGAGAGATTAATCTTCTACTGGGAAAAGATGCAATATTTCAGCCATAATTGTCAATAGATAAGAAATCAGTCAATACTTCTGTTGAGTTGTGTCCCACATCGGTGGATTATGGGTATCTTGGTCTCCTTATATGGTCTTGGGCAATCCTCACCTCACAAGCTAGCTTTTGGGGTTGAGTTAGGCCCAAGGTCCATTCTTATCAACTTCCTTACTAAGTTCACTCATCACAGCTTCCAGACCTGTTCCATAGGTCTAGCCTGCATTTACCTGACACAATACCTTCATCCTTTTGTACATGTCACTTTTCCCCCACTCATCATCTCTTTGTAGGGGTTATTTCATGTTCAACTCATCCATGCATAGATAAGCATATCTTTTATATTTCTTTTTCAAATTTCATGCCGTATTTGCCTTGAGGGGGAAAAAGGGGTAGCTGAGCCTCAAGAGGAGAAAAGATAGCTGAGTCAAAGGAGCTTTCAGTGATAACTTGAATAATATGGAGAGTACCTATTGGGATAACAAGAAATGGTGGAGTTCAAGCAAAGCTGATGAATCGATTTTATAACTAAAACAAAAAGAGCTAACATTATATCATGCATATATGCCAAAAGGTGCACTCAAAAGACAATCTTCAAAAGATCTATAATCACCTCTGTTTATCGAAGAGTGCTCAAGGCACCATGTGAGGAGTTCTTCCCCACAGGCATCCCCTTCAGACAAGGAGGCCACATTTCCATCTTCTCCAATACTTTCCATCTTACCCCGAATTATGAAAACCATCTTGTCAACCAGACCACCACGGTATAAAACTTTGCTTCCTGCTATGTATGTTTTCTGTCTTAATCTCTCACAGATGGCATCTATGATGGGTTCATCTAGAAGTGCAAATATCCGAACCTGCAAATCAATAACATAATATGAAAGTCATAATGAAAAATTATACGTTCAATATAAAGCTAAGTTGCTCCGACATAGCAGTTTAGGTGCCGCACCCGTGTCGACACGACACTAGTATGGGTGTGGGTATGGGATCTGTACCGGATTTGGTCAAACAATTTTGGGTACTTAGACCACGACAGACGGAAAAATTCGACACGATATACAATATGATTCCCGAAATCAGGACCAAAACTAGGATAAATTTGAAGAAAATAGCATATCTTATGTAGGAAATCAATTCTTTACTTATCTAACTTGAGAATAAAAAAGAAATCTACACTTTACAAGTTACATTAGCATTCCACTAAACTTCTCATAATTTAGAGATATTTTTTATATTTTGTTTGAATTATTTTTAGCCGGATCCCCACACCCGTATCCATACTAGGATCCGTATTTCCCAGATCTTAGAATTTACATCTCGAAGGATCCGACCTCTAGATACGCACCCGTGTCGGACACCCGCACCTGTGTCCGAGCAACTTAGATGTAAAGAGCCATTGAGAAAAGCAAACAGCTTAAATCTAACCCAAACCAGGAAAGCCCCCCTTTTCCTATTAATCTGGTTAAACTAAAATTCACACAAAATGACATGTTTCAGAATCCAGACCTTGATTGGCTAAACTCAATGGTTCCAATCCCAATATATGTACTGCAAGTGAGCTTGTCTATGAAAAGCATGAGGAATAACAGAACAAAGAGAAGATGAATGATCCAAATGATAGTCCAGCTGGAATTCACCTTTTTGATGAAGTTAAAAAGATGTCTCCGTATATCTCTTAGAAGGTCTTCAGGAAGATTCTCTAGTAGCATTTCTTCGTTCACCCCTCTGGTAGCTGCCCAATTATATCGCTCTGCCTCCCGAACTCTCCTACAGGGGAGACGATCATGCTTTTAGGTTTTCTTGTAGCAAGTAATGGGAATGGATTCACTAAAAGCTCATTTCTAAGACACATGATAGTTTATCATTTTGGATTAATATTGATCAAACTACTGGTGCTTTAATTTGCCTGAATAAAAGAAATACCATGACAGACTCGTCCATATTTCTAAAACAATACTCCCTCCGTTTCAATTTATGTGAACCTATTTCCTTTTTAGTCCGTGCCAAAAAGAATGACCTCTTTCCCTATTTGGAAACAATTTACCTTTATGAAATGATTTATAGCCACACAAAATATATGTGCTTCATTTTACATCACAAGTTCAAAAGTCTTATCTCTTTTCTTAAACTCTGTGCCCAGTCAAATGGGTTCACATAAATTGAAACGGAGGGAGTAAAAAGTAAGTTTCACTGTGGTCCATTTAGGATATCGCCCTAGCATTACAGTTGGAGTTACAGAACATTATAGAGAACTCCAATGGGTGTGTGTAACACTTATGATGCGGGAAATTCAAAGGAAAACAAGACAAGTGTGCAAGTGCAGTTCAATATTTAGGCGCACAACTCTAAGACCCACTTGCAAGAGTGACTACCAAAGGATACAACTAAAAATTAGTCAGTACTATTCAGGACTATAAACTTGGTTAAATATAGGCAACTAATAACCAGGTAACATCTCATAAAACTAAAATTTACATCCAAACAATCAGTCAGAAATATACTTAATTTGAGCTTCCTCTGTACTTGCATCCCACATAACTAAACATACAGGACTTAAGGCCACATTGAGCTGAATATAAATAGAATCTTAATAATTCTTAAACTGTGATATCCTAGTTGTGGAATGCAAAGTCTAGAAACACAGTTTCATCTAGCAAAAATTTCAAGCTTCGACTGGGGAGTCCAGAGTAAATGAAGTATGAAGATACATGCGAGATATGATGATGAATAGCAGATCAGGTGTGCACTCAATCCAGGGATTCCCTCACTCTATACCAGTATAATAAGGAGAAGAAAAACTGCAGAGTCTAGAGTCAGATGTCAAGGAAAAAGAGCATTAAAGGCTACCTTCTTAGTTCTTCTGGCAAGCGCCTATGGCTCATCCATTGTTCAACGTCACGGCGTCTCAGAGACATTTCTAACCTCCTGCAGAGAAAACATAATACTCATCGACAGTTGCACAAAAAGTGGTCCACAATCAACACAAAGAGATAATAAGAATCGAACAATTACATCCAAGTAAGAGAACATTATCATGTTATACAATAGACTGGTGAACAATGTCCCAAAATTTCTACTCGACCAAATAGTTTTGTCATACAAAAATATTCCTCCAGGTATTTCACTTTTCAAATTTCCTACACATAACTAATCTTTTTCTTGAGAAGAGGCAATGGCTTCATGTTCAGTTGAGAGAAATAGTTACAAGATACTTATGTATAACTCTTGTTTGCAGAATATTATAGCAACTCTCCCACACAATAAATCTCTTCAGTTAACTGTTAGCGGTCCCTGAATAGACTAAAAATAGAATAACAATCATGATTATCCACAAGCATCAAGTATGTTACTTTAAAAATAGGCCTCCTTGGCATATACAAATACTAGAGACTGCAAAAAAATACCTGCGATCTAGAGACTGCAAAAAGTTTTGCATATTTCCAATCAGGAGGGCAAAAAGTAGGAGTCCCATTCCGATGATAGCCATTGTGAAAATAACTTCCCACACAAAATAACTCGGGATTTGATTGCCAGCCAGTGTACTAATTTGCTTTGCAAATACACCATTTAAAAAACATGGGTCAGAAGTATAATTTCCACATTAAATGACACAAGTAACTTAATGCATGCAATGTCTAAAACTCCTGGTTTGCGTCAGGATAGGATGAAATCGTATTGATATTATTGTACAAGATATGCTCAATCAAAGTTAGGTTTCTAATGTTTGAGATAATCTATTACTCAATAAATTTAATTATGGAGGAAAGAAGAAAGGTAGCAAGATTGAGTGAAAAAGAAGAGTAGAAGCAGAAGAGCACACTGCCGTGGCACTACAGGATTAGCTGCTGTGGTGTTGGAAGAAACTAGCAAGAAACAAGTATTATCTTCAGCACTACAGCACTGGAGAATTGTCGCAGCACTTCAATGACCCTGTATCAGCGGCAAAGCAGAATAAAGTCACCAGGCAGTTCTGCAACTTGCACCAACTTTGTCAACTTCAATGATATAAGATCCTCAGATTTCTCGGGAACTTTCTGCGCCCTTGAGGAACATGGAAATGGAAAAGAGAACACCAGTTTTTAGAGGATTCAAGGGAGAAAAGAGAAGAATAGGGAGGAACATCCGAGAACCAAGCTTCCTATTCTAGCTTCTCCATTTAGTGGTGAGGGCATAAACCATGTTTGATGTAGTCCTGTTGAAGCCAGATCTTCACCGGCTGGCGAGTTTGATCTTAATCAAAAGAAGGATTCAATCTCTTAATGATTCCATTGACATTTTAGCTGAATTTTGTTTTAAGATCTAAACTGAAAGGGTGTCTTTGAACCAAGATTACCTAGAATATGCAATTCAATGAAGACAGACATCGCATATTTAGGAAGGCTACCATTTTATGAAAGCTAGTGCCATGGTACTCGCATAGTGAAGGATCTAAGGATATATATTGACCTAAGGAGAACTTATATGCTTAGAAAATTCATAGTTGCCAATTGTATCTAAAAATAACAATCTTACTTTAGAGAAACAAATATGTGCAGTTTATGCTTGTTAACCTAAGATTTGAGCATTAGGTCAAATAAATTTCATAACATCATTTCTCATTGATAAACTTCTTAACCCTGACTCGTTTTCACCTCAGGTGTGAGCAAATTATTTGACTTGTTGTAGATCCACCTATTCACAACCAAATCAATCTCTCAAATAAAGCATATTACAAGATTGCTTTGATAGCATATATAACCTAATTCTCGTGGGATTCAGTGAGCTGCTAATGTGCTCAGATCGCATCAAACCATCAGGGCTTTTTTTGGGCATGAGAAACACAGAAAAAGAAGAGCTAGTTGTCTTTTGGCTTGAGAGCAAACTTTATCAAAACTTGCACGACTTGGAGCTACAGAATTTCACTTCATCAAATTGTTCTTCAGCCTGGGTATCAAATTCCCTTTGGTGAACTTTTGTTACATCCAACAAAAAAGCGACCAAAAGTATATCCAAAATGCATGATGAAACTAGGATTCCTTCTACAGACACGAAGAAGAAACTAGAGAACCTAGGTTGCATATGAGATAAAAGTATAGTGGTTCAATATTACGCACATCTTTCAAAGTCAAGAAATAAAATTAAGATATTCAGCTCCTCAAAGACAAAAAGTTTACAAAAGATGTATTAAAAAAACACGTATGAAATAGAATTCCAAATACTAATCATGTCAGTTCGACTCCTAGTCCTATGTCTGGAAGCTAAGGAATGATAAGAAAGGAAGGTAATTTCCGATCCCTTGTTTGGTTTGAGGAAGCAAAGTGGAAAGAGAGCTATGACTTCTTTTTGGGGTCTAATAATGAGATGACACGTATGAAATAGAATTCTAAATACTAATCATATCAGTTCTACTCCTAGTCCTACGTCTGGAAGCTAGGGAATGATAAAGAAAGGAAGGTAATTTCCGATCCCTTGTTTGGTTTGAGGAAGCAAAGTGGAAAGAGAGCTATAACTTCTTTTTGGGGCCTAATAATTTCTGTGGTTGCTCTGGCACATCTCCACCACATAAATGATTGTGATTCACGTTCTCATCATCTTTGGTAAAATTAAGTCCATCTTGAAGACATTCAAAAACAGATCTAACATAGTTTTTAGTAGATAAACCAAATTTAAGTTTAATAGTACATCCCAGCAGAGGAAGACCAAGCTACTTTTCCTACTTGTAATTTCCGTTCTCTGCCTCCCTCGCCCTAGTTTCTAAACATAGGGAAAAGGTATGACAATATTTGAACAACTTATCACGCAATTGGGGATTCCCTACAAAACGATAAAGCTTTTGCCTGCCATAGTACTCGACCAAAATGTTTGGGAACACAGAAGTCAATTGAAAGTACTCCAGAAAAAAGTTAATAATTCTGTATAAAGAAGTACTCTTACATAAATCTGAAGTTATATAGAAATATCAAGAGCTCTGCAGCTATCACATCTACTAGAGCACGTGATAC
Organism: Nicotiana glauca; assembly: GCA_026770625.1. Lineage (NCBI taxonomy): Eukaryota > Viridiplantae > Streptophyta > Magnoliopsida > Solanales > Solanaceae > Nicotiana > Nicotiana glauca. The sequence continues at coordinate 7,147 of MU756251.1, read as the reverse complement.
AAATTTCATTTTTTAATACGGCTAGTATTAGAAATATGCAAATCGTACACTCACAATCATGAATACTGGGTTAAGATACCTGGAAGCCCCAAAACAATGAGTACACATATCTTGTGACAACACTCCCTTCAGCGGTTAGATTAACAGCTTGTTCATAGATTCCATAGTCAAAACCACCATTAGTAAAACAAGCAACTGCATCAGAATTGTTCTTCCACTGGTCCCATGTAGTATCCGACCGAAACTTTCTGTAATCGGTGCCATGACCACAGTCTATGAATTCCGTACACCTTGCTATGTTTGAGCTACGACAAGCATCTCGAAGGCATTGATTCACCCTCTAGAGATGGAAGGAAAAAAGTTATATCCGAGTATGATTTTGGAAACAAGGACAAGGCAACTGGTAGAAAGCACTTAAAAATTTTCAACATATTTGTTTCGCGCATTCGCCCAAACCCTTCTACCTTCAGAAGTGTACTAAGAAATAAAAGTAATGGCTATATCATCAACAAAAGAGATAATTAAAATTAAGTAAGGAACAGAACAACTAAGCACGGTGAAGAACAAGTTTTCACCTGTAAACCAAAAAGATACCAGCATGATCCCACCACATGGCTCGATAGAACAAAAGTGAGAAGATTTATGACAAAATTTGCCCATGCCGACTCAAATATAAAACCACTTGGAGACTGGCCAGCTAGCAAAGGCAAAAACCTGTACAACCTAGGAATGTACTGGAGTAGTATAGCTGCCCTCAATAGATTCTTCGCGTAATTTGCCCCAGATGATCCAATAGACTTGGGCAAAACCAATAATATGATAATCTGCACATAGCAAATATATTAATTATACCTCCAAAACCAAGAAGTGCCAGAGAAGGCAACAAGGGAATTAGCATTACTAAAAACTTAACTCCTACAGGTTGGGTACAATAAAATCAACATAAGATTGTCCTACTACAACCAGTTAGAAAGTGGGTGCCGTTACTAATTTCATCAGTATTGAGTCCTAGTGTATCTGAATTATGGAATACACAGAAATGTAGGTTAGAGAAACAGAAGAGAAGGAAGGCACATTTACCTGAGGAAGTGGTAGTACGACGAAGAAGTCAAGGACAAAGTATCCAGAAAGATAATTTATAGCAATCTTTTTAGGGTGGTCAACCAGGTCACCTGCTCCCACCACCCTAGATTCAGGAGCAACATAAGCTAAGCGGAACTGCAAAAGGTTGGCATCACGTACACACACATTATTGAATTAATAGACCAGATGAACAAAAGTAAGTGTCTCTCACTTGTCTCTATGCAGGAAAGTGGGAGTATGAGAGTAAGGTCAACCAGCTTTTGAAAATCTATTAACTATTTGGTTGGCTCATTGAATTAACTAAGCATTAAACTGGATGCAGTTGAGTTGCCAATAAATATTTTCAGATTTAACTTTAATCTGCAGAAGAATAAAAATGTCAATCTAGAAGTATCATTCTGGAGAGAGTATATATATTATAAAACCAACCAAGAAATAACCAAAAAGCCAGTTATGCTGACAGGTGACCAGGAAGAGAAGAGCACCAGATGATAGCTCAAATGGTGCACAAAGAATATTGCACAGGTAAATTGCTGTTGCTAATCAGAAAGAAAAGAGGATTCTGCAGAGAGAAGTGGGAACCGTTACCTGAAGAAGGATGTGAATTAAGTAAACGATATCAGTGATGCTCCTCAAAATCACAATAGTTGTTGTCATGGGCCAATTTAGCACTATACATTTGTTCCCCTAGAAACAAAACAAGAATGTTTTAGAGAAAACTTATTCAATTGTAAACCTTGTTTACCATAAATAGAAGATTCTGGCACTATGGAAAAGTTCCAATGAGCAAGATAGAATGTAAATTTCCATGTAAATACCGAATAACAACAAATATTTTAGATTCAAGATCCATAGAAAAGAAGAAATGTCTTGTATGAAAAAAAGTTTAAAGGAGTGGAAGGTCTCAAGATCACAACAAGCCTACAAAAGCATATGATTTCTGCTTTAACAGTTTAAACTCTTATCCTGAAAGCATAAAACCTCCGAGAATAACTTCAGTTGAAGAGATATTGGTCATTCATCTCAGGCATAACAAAGCGGCTCGATGTTCTTGAGCTCGGAGTGGCCTACTCTAGACTGAATTAGATTTTCCACGGCATGATGTTGTCTAAGTATTGGAATGACAAACCCATCTTACATAGCTAGTAAAAACTGTTTATTTATTTCAGCGCAAACCTTTTGTAGTCTTTATAATTGATAGGTCATCTGCATCCTAGGGCCAGGGGGGGAATATTGATATTGCATGAAAGTTATGTTCTTTATTATGCATGGCAATTATTGGAGCTTTGGTTCCTTCACAGTTTCTAGAATAGAAAGCTCCTATAAAGCAAAAATACAGAAAGGATACTTTAATTTCAGTATGCACAAGGTGATGAGTGATCATTTTACATATTTGTGTATGCCTGTCAGCTCACCAAGATTCAGAAGGACATACTTTCATTATCTTAATTAAGCTATTATCTCTTCACCAACCTATTCACTTCGTACTTCGAGACAAATGAATTGCACATCTTAGATAGTAGTAAAACTTAGTAGGTGAGAGACAGAATGACTTGATTCTTTCTTATCCAGGTAAAAGCATGTCAAATAATGTGAAGTATGGAAATACACTGCATGTACCCTGGTCTAAGTAGCACAAGGTAAGTGACAGATTTTACACAAAAATATGTATGATTTATCCTACATAACCAAATCATAGAAGGGAAAGTGATTTCACTTTCATAGAACTACAAAAGAATACCTGTTGGACATAAAGCAAAAAGAAGAACAGGGGATCTATAAATACTGCAAATAGGCATGAGATGACAAAAAATTTGTTCCACTTCTGAACAATCTTCGCATGAGGATTCATGACACCAGGAATATATGGATGCAAGAAAGAACAAGTTTTCTTTGCCCATCCTTTTGCATCCCCATACAGCATATTATGGAACTGTAGAGCACAATAAGAGCAAAAAAATGAGAAGTTAGACAGCTCAAAATTCAGTGCATCCTTTGGAATTCATAGGAAATGAGATAAAAGTATCTAAGAGCAACATCTGAAGTACCTCTAACAAAACAAATCCAGAAAAAGCGACAAAAAAAAAAGAGAGAAAAAGAAGAAGAAAGGACATAACTACTCTATCCTCTCTTTTATTTCCTTCTCAGGAAATGACATGAAGCACCATCTGCTCAGAGCCTCAACTGACTTTGAGGAGACAGCCATTATTACTCAAGACCCATCATAACTATAGATACGTAAATGGAAGAAGCTTGACCACTTTTTTGACGAAAGATCTTATGCTTCAGTATACTTTTATTCATCTATTTCTGGGGACTTCACAATCCCTTGTTATTCTTATAACACCTTGAGAACCATTGCGGGAAGGTACTAGAACATCTTCCATGTTTCAACATTCACACTAAGCCCAGAAAGAACTATAATCAGCACAAGCAAAGACAGAATGGGAGGAAGGGTAAAGTATTTTAGTATTGGAACTGCTAGTCAACCATACGATATAATCATCATTGTCATCTTTTAATATCTGTGAATCACAGACATATAATTATCTACCATTGACATAAGAGGCACCGTGTACTCGTAGGGAATAAATTCTGTAAATATTCAGGCACAAGGATAATAGGTGAACAAAGGGACAAAGATACTTTACAATTGTCTTACAAATGGTTTACACTGAATAAAGATAAAAAGTGTTAATTTGAGACATGGATAAGGTCACTGATATTGGAACTGGAAACCACAAAGCTCTTGTACTTGCAAAAACCATAACTGAGGATAACATCAAAGTTTGAGCATTATGGATTCACCATTATCATCAACTTGAATGCATAAATAGGGAAACTTGATTGGCCATGCAAAGTAGTTTACCAAAAATGAAAGCCCATAAAAAAGTAGAAATTCCCTACGTGATCAAAGCTGAAATCCTGAACATGTGAGATGAAAAACAAAATGCACATTTTGTAAATAGTGTGCATGGTAGATAAAGCTAGAATCCAAACACTGAAAAAAATCACATAATAGCACATAGCTAGGAAGACATACATTTAACTTGAGCAAAGTGCAATACCCTGTGATCTATTATATCTGAAGACTTCGAATTGTTTTGCCGTGCTTTCAAATGGTAATAGGTTGGGCATGTTGTGCAGTAAGGATCACTGCACATGCCCAGTTGTCCAGACTTCAATAGATGTTCATTTTTTCCAGTGTAGTCATTATTAGGCCAACTATTTCGTTCCGCACTGCCAATTGAAGGATATTTTTCTGTTGTAGGCAGAGTTGGTTTGTGCACTACTGCAGCGGGGGTGGGCCGAAAGCTATTCTCTGGCTTGCGACTAATATACAATGGCCCGCTCATATGAACCAACGACGTTCGCCTCTCACTTCTCAAAGGACCAGTATAGCCTACAAAACTACTATCATTTTCAAAGGAATCCATAGAGCTCATTGGCATTGATAGGGATGCACTCCTTGTCCTGTAGGTAAAACGTCGATTTTGAAAGCCATCATTTTCATCAGACTGCGGAAATGATGGTGATAACATCGGCATTTCATCTTTTTCAAAAGTCCCCATCCCTCAGATACTCAACCTGCAAGAGGAAATCTACAGCATTTTAATGAAATTTTTTGTCATGAAGCTTGATACCTTAAAGAAAAAAAGGTGTAAAATGACTTCACAACTCTTTGTCAACAGAAATTACAAAATCTAACAAAGAAATAAAAGTTTGACGAGTACCGACTTCGTTGCACGGACTCTTCGATTTTGGTGCCGTCCCCGTCCGGATATGGGACGGATATGGATGCGGAGACGGGATACGTCCCGGATACGGTCAATTGACTTCGGACACTTTGACCGGAGTCCATCGATAAATTTGGGAGAAAAATTGAGATTTTGATTTCTCAAAATAAAAAATAAAACATATTTAGAACAATGAAATGAAAGAATAATGTCCATCTTGGAGAATGAAAGATTGCCGAGCGTCTACTGGAAACAGCCTCTCTACTCCTCCGGAGTAGGGGTAAGGTCGCGTAAACACTACCCTCCCCAAACCCCACCTGTGGGATCTCACTGGGTTGTTGTTGTTGTTGTTGTTGTTGGAGAATGAAAGATTGAATTGTACAATATTCATGTAAGTTTTTCACAGAATATCTCTCAAAATTTACAATATTTTTATAGCTCTATTTTTTATTAGCCGAATCCCCGCACCCGTATCCATATCCGGATCCGCACCCCCCAAATCTTAAAATTTAGATTTTGCCAAACCCAATACCGGAACCCGTCCCCGTATCGGATACCCGCACCCGAGTCCGAGCAACTTAGAGTACCGAAACATATTTCTAAAGTAAGCTGGATTACTTAATGCAACTTAGTAAAGCAAATAGCAGATTTCCAAGACAGCAGGAGGAAACTGGAAAACTAACATCCACAATGAACCAAAGTTTTCAGAACAAAAGCATACTGAGACAACTGATAAAACTGCATAAGCAACAGAGATGATTAAGTGAGCATGCATTCATCTCCTGAGACAGATAGATCTGTATACTTTTGCTAAAATACTTCCACATGCACTGAAATTATAATTTTCTTTAGGAAGGAAAAACGTGTACCAAGAGAAAACCATAAGTTGACTTTTTTTTTTTTTAAAGTTATTTCTTTTTTATTTTATATAAGGTGAGACTTACCATAAGTTAACTTTTTAACCATAAAATTAGATTCATTATGGAATAGGTTAGTGCTCTTCTTAGAACTTCCACTCTAAGTTCGCTTTCCCTTCCAATACTAAAAAAATGAATGTCTAGTAGCTAAGGAACATAAATTCCCCTTGAGGTAGAAGTTATATTCTCATAGCTAGGTACTAGAGCATTGAATTTCAGTTTTTTTTTTTTAATTAAGAGATATAATTTGAGAGTAATTATTTTTTCAAACTCATTATCTTCCAATCATATCTTCATGTCAAATTTTTTTCAATAAGTAAGATAGATACCCCAATGAGGCGTTGTTGTTGTTGTAACATAGATATGTCAAGTCTGTTTTGCTCTGACAGAAAATTTAAGGGAAGAAGAATGATTTTCCTATACTACTGATCCTCAAAAAATTTCATGATCTATAACATGCTTCACTGAGGCTAGTTTGACTTGTCTGGACATGCATGCCAAAATTTTGTGCAACAACAGAAGCAACACTTGATAGGCATTGTATGCGAGTCTTTCAACAAAAAACCCTCTTTGGTAATTTTAAAACCAGGAAATAATTTAAAATTTGCTTTTGCCATGAAATAATTGGGATAATTATAGAATTATGGGTGCATGAACAACAGCGTAGACACACTATTCTGACTAACAGACGGCAAAGTTTCTTGTGATCATCGAAAACGAAAACGATCACCAACTTATATGTAATACTTCAACTTCACTGGTAAAACAAGGGTTACCAAAATTCAATCGCAAGAAACATAAAACCAAGTAAAGAAAAGGTATCTCTACTAAATAAAGAAAGTGAACCTGATAACTCCAGCAGAATTATGAGTTCAACGGAAAAATATCTGCTTCTGGCATTGGGAATAACAGGAGTAGCAGAGAAAGAGCAATGGCCAATTTTGGGTTAAATAAATTATGAATGAAAAGGAGCCGTAGCGAGTAGAATAAAAAGAGAGACGACTTCACAAGATTGACTAAGAGATTTGAATTTATTAGTCTTTCCTTATAACGACTCCGAGGTTATTCACGCCAAACCATTAGCCGCGTACCCGTGCGATGCGCGATAAATATTAAAAAAAATAATTAAATTAATTTATGATCAGTTTGATCCTATTAAATCGTATTGTTTTAATAAAATTCAATTATCATCTTGTATGTCAATACGATTATACCCAATAATAAAATCTCTATTAAATCAAAGGTACTTATATAGTTAGTGAATAACTTTTTTGTTCTGTTTTTCTTTATTATATTAAATAATATTTAGTATTCGCTTTCTTTTTTGTAATATACGAGAAGATATATAATTTATTACTATTGAAATATATTTTTATTTTAAAGTTTATTTTGTTTTTCTTAATAATATTA
>MU756249.1:30010-40037 GCA_026770625.1 Nicotiana glauca | reverse complement strand
ATATATATATATATATATATATATATATATATAGTCCCCCAAGTGTTTGAGTTTTGAAGTATGAAATCTCGAGCACTTGATTATTCCTTCCATGCGGTCCTTTTCCTGAAAAGGAAAAACATACGGGACTCGGAGGTATAATTTTAGATGTAGTCTGCTTAACCCATTCTATTTCTATCAGAATAGTTGCAATCCTAGACCGGAAATTATGTTTCTTTCACATGTCTTTTAGGTCTAAATTCATCATTTAGTGTAGGCTAGCTTTTTGCTTATCATCTAAAATCGTTAATATAATTTTAATCAAAAAAAATTGTAAATGAGGGATACCTGACCGTGGGCATTTCCTTTCCTTAAATAGTACTTCTTCAAATGAACAACATTCCACTTTGAGGGTAAGATCTTGTCGTCTAGGGTTTCAAGTTTATATGCACCCTTTCCTACTGTTCGATAAATCTTGTAAGGTCCTTCCCAATTTGGACTTAATTTTCCTGCATTAACTGCCCTTGTGGATTGGAAAACTTTCTTAAGTACATAGTCCCCAATCTTGAAGTATCTGAGATGTGCCTTCCGATTGTAATACCACTCAATAACTTATTTTTGTATTGCCGTCCTTATTAGAGCAGTTTCCTTTCTTTCTTCAAGTAAATCCAAATTTACCATCATCTCTCCTTCATTCGACTCTTCAGTAGCTTGAGTATATCTCATGTTTGGCTCCCCTATTTTGATTGGAATTAAGGCTTCAACTCTGTATACAAGTGAAAACGGGGTTTCTCTCGTACTTATTTTTGTTGTTGTTCGATAAGCCCACAAGACACTCAATAGTACTTCTGGCCAATTACCATTTGATTCTTCTAATCTTTTCTTTAAATATTTAATAATACTTTATTTTTCGATTCAACTTGTCCATTGCCCACTGGATGATAAGGTGTCGAGGTAATCCTTTTAATTTGCCAGCTTTGGAAGAATTCTGTGATTTGTGCACCTATGAATTGTGGGCCTTTATCATACACGGTCTCTTTTGGTACCCCAAATCGGCATATGATGATACGCCAGATGAAGTCCCTGGCCTCTTTTTCTCGTACCTGTTTGAAGGCTCCTGCTTCTACCCACTTAGTAAAATAGTCAGCGAGTACTAAAAGAAATCTTACCTTACCTTTAGTTTGTGGTAATGGTCCTACGATATCCATCCCCTATTTCATAAAAGGCCATGGTGCCACAATTGGATGTAACAATTCGATTAGTCGATATACGTTGTTGCCATATAATTGGAACTTATCACATTTAGCCACAAAATTTTCTACTTCTTCTTCCATTCTTGGCCAGTAATAGCCAACTCTAATTATGGTCTTAACTAAAGATCTTCCTCCAGCGTGATTCCCACAGTTTCCCTCGTATATTTCTTTCATCACATATTCTATTTGAGAAGGTCCGAGACATCTTGCTAGAGGGACACTGAACATCTTTCAATATAAATTATCTTGATTTAAACAGTAACGGGCTGCCTTTTGGCAAAGTGCTTCAGCCTTTTTCTTATCTTCATGAAGTATTCCATACTGCCAAAAATTGACAATTTCATTTCTCCAATCCCAAGTTAAATTATTATAATTTACCTCATTTTTATCTTGATCAAGCATTGAATGAAACAAATATATCATAGAAGCATTTTCTTCATTTGTTACTTCTGCGGCGAATGCGAGATTAGCTAAAGCGTCAGCCTCGGCATTTTCTTCTCTTGGAATCTGCGTGACTTTCCAAGTTTGGAATTTCCTGACTAAATTCGTGCCTTTTCCAAGTATTGTTGCATCCTTGCCTCTCTAGCTATATAAATCCCCAGCATTTGGTTAACTATGAATTATGAATTGCTTTTGATTATGACTTGCTCTATTATGAGATCTCATGCCAATTCTAAACCTGCAATCATAGCTTCATATTATGCCTCATTATTAGCAATAGGATGATATTTTATGGCTTGTCGTATTGTTTCTCTCGTATGTTACCAAAATAATGCCTAGACCTGATCCTTTTACATTTGATGAACCATCAGTAAATAAGGTCCATGTACCTGGATTAGATCCGTTAAATACTTGTAGTTCTTTTTCTACTTCCAACTGTATCCCTTGGTTAAAATCTGCCACGAAATTTGCTTAAACATGTGACTTTATTACAGCTCTAGGTTGATATGTAATGTCATATTCACTTAGTTCTATAGCCCACTTGACTAATCTACTCGATAACTCTTGTTTATGAAATATATTACGTAAGGGGTTGGCGGTTACCATATAAATAAGACGACATTGGAAATAAGGTCTTAATTTTCTAGATACCATAATCAAAGCTAATGAAAGTTTCTCTAAATGAGGATATCGAGTCTCGACACCTAGAAAATCTTTGCTAACATAATAAATTGGTGATTTTTTACCTTGCTCTTCTCGAACTAATACGGAACTTACCGCAACTTCTGAAACTACAAGGTAGACTAGCAAGTTCTCCCCATCTTTCGATTTAGCAATCAATGGTGGATTTGACAGGTACATATTTAAATTTTTGAACGTTTGTTGACATTCTTCAGACCATTCAACTTGGTTTTGCTTTTTTAATGCTAAAAAGAATTTAAAGAACTTTTCTGATGACTTGGAAACAAACCTGCCCAAGGCTGCAATTCTTCCTGTCAGCCTTTGTACTTTATTTTTTGCTCGTGATTATATTCGAAATTTCTTCAATAGCTTTAATATGTGCAGGATTTACTTCAATGCTACGGTTAGAAACAAGAAATCCTAAGAACTTACCTGATGAGATGCCAAATGTACATTTCTCAGGATTTAACTTTATGTTAAATTTGCGAAGAATCTTAAATGTATTATTCAAGTGTTGACATGGTCCCCTACTTGCTGTGATTTGACCAACGTATCATCTATATACACTTCCATGGTTTTTCCTTGGTGTTTTTGGAACATTTTGGCCACTAGCCTTTGGTACGTGGCCCCAGCATTTTTTAAATCGAATGACATGACTTTGTAATAGTAAGTCCCCATGTCTGTGATGAAGGAAGTTGTTTCTTCATCTAGAGGATCCATTTTAATCTGATTATATCCTGAATGGGCATCTAAAAAACTTAACAGCTCATGCCCTGCAGTAGCATCAATTAGTTAATCTATGTGCAGTAATGAAAAAAAATCTTTAGTGTAAGCTTTATTCAGATCAGTATAATCTACACAAACTTGCCACTTACCATTCTTTTTAGGTACTAGGTAGTATTATCCAACCAATCTGGATACTTTACCTCGAAATTGGATCCAATTTTAAAAAGTTTTGCACCTCATCTTGAATCACTTGTTTCTTGAAGAAGCCTTGCATCCTTTTCTTTTGTTTGACAGGTGGGTATGATGGATTTTTATTTAATTTGTGGGTTATTACATCCGATGGTATACATGTCATATCTGAATGGGACCAAGCAAAACAATCTGTGTTAGCCTTTAAAAATTCAATCAACTTACGTTTCATTTCTCGGCTGAGGTTGGTTCCTTTGTAGGCTTTTCTGTCTAGCCAATGTACAAATAGAACCACAGCTTCCAGTTCTTCGATTGTTGTTTTGATATTTCTATTTTTTCTGGTTCTTGAATAGTATCGGGCCTCTGTTTGTCCATCTTTACTTGAGGTTCATGTTGCTGCGTCCTCAACTGAGCCCTATGATTGCTATTTTTCTGCATTTGAATCTTCCACAGAATTAATGCTTCGTGGAGCTTGTTGATCACCACGGATTTGTCGTATCCCCCATTGTGATGGAAACTTGATAACTTGGTGCAAGGTAGATGGAACAACATCCATTTTGTAAATCCATGGTCTGCCGAGAATCATATTGTAAGCCATATCCATTTCTACCACCTGAAACTTTATATCTTTGACCACTCCTTCTGCGAATGTCATGAGTATTATCTCCCATTTTGTTACGACGCTCGAGTTGTCAAAGCCAGAAAAGGTGTGTGCCTTAGGTATCAGCTTTTTATCGGCTTGCATCTCGTTTACCACTCTTAACAGAATGATATTCATGGAACTACCTGGATCAATCAAAACTCATTTTACATTAGTGTCATGTGCAAGTAAAGATATTACCATTGCATCATTATGCGGGATTAGCACGCCATCAGCATCAGCATCATCAAATGTAATACTATCTTCTTCCAAAACCTGTCAAACTCGCTTCCCGTATGTAACTGTTATTTTTTACACCTTCCTCGCTGCCATATATGATACGCCATTGATCTCTTCTCCTCCACTTATGACATTAACTGTCCATTTTGATGAAAGAGGTTTTGGGGGGATCCTGCCTATTCTTCATATATGCCTACTTTCCCTTTTCACTAAATAATTCAGTTAAACATCCTTGTTTCAATAAATGTTGTACTTCATCTTGTAACAATCTGCATTTGGATGTTTTATAACCATGATCGTTGTAAAACTCGTAGCAAAAATCGGGATTTCTTCTGTTTGGGTTTGATCTCATTTCTTTTAGCCACCATATCTTATCTCCAATCCTTCTTAAAATAGCCACCAACTTGGATGTGCTAACATTAAAACTGTAACCTTCGATTTTTTCTTTTGAGATTCTGTCATTATCTAGCGTATCCCGCATGTTTCGTTCTTTGCCAAACCTTGATGACGATCCTGACTCTCTGTCTTTTGATCTAGAATCATACCTTGGGTTTTCCTGTATTGAACGTGAATCCCTTCCTACTGGTCCCATAAAAGGTTTCTACCTGTTTTTACCGGGCCTTTTTTTAATTTCATACCGTCTTGAACCTACCCATTTATCTTTCCGAGATTGAATGATAGTATCTTCTTTTATCCGCAGCTTCGTGTTGTATCTATTATAAACATCATTCCAAGTTGTTGCTGGAAATTCTCACAAACTTTCTCTGAGTCTCCCCGTAGCTTCTGAACTTTTTCCATTTAAATTACCGGTGAAGGCCATAGCCGCCCAATTATTAGGTACGCGTGGCAACATCATCCTTTCGCGCTGCAATCTGTCCACGAATTCCCTGAGCAACTCCGTATCTCCTTGTTTTATTTTGAAAATGTCCTCCATTCATTTTTCAAACTTTTGAGCTCCCGAGTGAGCCTTAATAAATGAATTTGTAAGCTCACAAAAGATTCAACAAAATTTTTAGGTAAAAGAGAGTACCATGTTAATGCTCCCTTCGTGAGTGTTTCTCCGAATTTTTTAACCAATACTGATTCAATTTCTTGCTTGGTCAAGTCGTTGCCTTTTACACAGGTCATGAATGCAGTCACGTGATCCCGAGGATTAGTTTCCCCATCGCATTTCAGAATATCGGGCATCTTGAACTTCTTTGGAATTGGTAAAGGAGCGGCACTTGGCTTCCACGGTTGTTGAGAATATTTGTCCACATCTATTCCCTTGATTACGAGCGACACTCCAGGAATCTGCTTTATGCGATTGCTCTACTCTTTGAGCTGTTTCTGCAATAAATTTCGTAAATCAAAATTAACTGGACTATCTGACCCTACATCAAGAGATTCGCTAGGAGTTCCTCCACTGCCCGAGTTAACGAGTCCTGAGCGAGAATTTTCTAAGGTATTGCTGTTTGGAGTAGGTGTTGGCGACACAACTGGCAGCTGGTTAGCGAAAACCTCAAGAGCATTGCTGACCCGTTGAGCGATTAACTTTTACAAAGCTTCATTAATAGCCTCATCATTTTCAAACTGATCATTCATATTTGACTGAGATACATCAGGAGTTCATTCTCGTGATTGTCCAGGAGAATTTCGTGGGGAAAGGACCGGAGTTCCATTGCCTTGCTGATTCTCCCGGTGTTGATGGTCTTCTTGGTTGTTTTCATTGCCATTCGACATGATTGATTTGACGAAAGAGTCGATTTAGAAAGTAGTAAATTATCAGATTCCCGATAACGGAACCAATTTATTTAACCTGAAAATAGGAATTTTGATCAAAGCGTAATTTTTAGAAGAACTCGGGTTACTGATAATAGAATAAAGAAATGGTTGAGTAACAAGAAAAGGAAAATTGAGATCGAGAATAACAGAGTAAGCATATTTTATGCAATGTAAATAAGTATACTTGTCACGACCCGAACTTTTCACCCTCGAGAGTCATGATAGCGCTTACTAATAAAATCTAGGCAAGCCAACAATGTGAATAATTTATCTTTTCCTAATTTTAAATCCTTTAACAGTTAGGAACAATAGCTTATAAACAGCAAAAATTTTAAACAAGCGGAAGAAACGGTGAAACATTCGAATAAATATTTAATACGTCATCTAAGCAAAATCCACCAAGAACTGGTGTCACGCTTCACAGATAGTCTAGAATTACTACAAATAAGGTCTGAAAGAAAAATACAATCTATCTCTAAAGTAAAAAAAATCATAATATAAAGATAGAAGAGAACGTCGGGGCTTGCAGACGCCTACTGGACTACCTTGAAATCTCTGACTGGACTGAAGGCAACCACCCAAAGCTATTGGTGCAGAGTGTAGAATCAGCACAACCGACCCCATGTGTTGGTAAGTGCCTGGCCTAACCCGGTGAAATAGTGACGAGGCTAGGACCAGACTACCAAATAAACATGTGCAATTAAATCATATATAGCGGAAAAATAGAAACAGGAATGTACAGTTAAGAATTGGAGGGGGAAACATGTTGCTGGGAAACATCAAATGATAATATGAGGACAGCAGGTAAATGCAAGGGACACCATAACTCTATTATCAACAAGAATCGGAAATCAAACAAGTGCACGACATCACCCTTTGTGCTTTTACTCTCGTCCTCACCATAAGAATAAATATAAACTGTACGGCATCACCCTTCATGCTTTTACTCTCATCCTTACCACAAAATCAATATAATCGGCACAGAATGGTACATCGTGCATCAGGCATCACCCTTCGTGCTTTACGCTCTTCCTCATATAAACCATACACGACATCACCTTTCATACTTTAACACTCTCTCACCAAAACAATGCATAGCATCAACCTTCGTGCTTTACACTCTTTCTCACCCAAACAATAATCACAAATAATAAGGGCACTGAAATAATTGAATCATAGTAAAATTCCGGCAAGGGAACAATATTAAAAGCGACAACATCCCAGCAAGGGAACAATACCATAATCCTCTTCTCTTTTCACATTTACTTACAACTCGACTCACAATTTGAGCCAATGCTCTGTAAGATTCAATTTCCAATTATACTTCCACAAATCACTTTATAACTTGAGCCAATGCTCTTTAATGTGCAAATATCAATATTCTTTCAACAAACCTTACTCAACAATAGTAATCATCACATTAGACATAAACAATACAAATGGAGTCACATTACTCATAACATAAGACTCACGGGCATGCTTGACACCAACGTATAGATACTCGTCACCATGCCTATACGTCGTACTCAGCAATTAACACATAGCAAATAGGACACAACTCCTAATTTCTCAAGCTAAGGTTATGCCAAACACTTACCTCGATACCACGAACACAATTCAAGCCTCAACTATTGCTTTACCTCTTTAGTCCATCACCAACTCGCTCGTATCTAGCCACAAGTTACTTAATAATATTAATAAGTGATGAATGAATCAATTCTAATGCATGGAAATAAGTTTTCTAAAATTTTTCCCAAAAAGTCAAAAATCAACTCCGGGCCCGCTTGGTCCAAACTCAAAATTCGGACAAAAATTTGATTACCCATTCACCCCCGAGCCCGAATATATAATTGATTTTGGAATTCAACCTCAATTTGAAGTCTAAATCCCCAAATTTCAATATTCTTAGGTTTTACCCAAAATTCCCAATTCCACCATGAAAACACTAGATTTTAGGATGAAATCTTTTAAAAGAACTTAAGGAATAAAGAAAATGAGTTAGAAATCACTTACTAATATTTTGGAGAAGAAAAGTTATTTGAAAAATTTCCTCTTATATTTTTGGGGTTTTGAAAAATAAAAAATAACCGAAAATTCCATTTAAATATACCCATCTCAGACCCTCTGTGCGGACCGCACAAAAAGGAGTGCATCGCGGAGCTCACAATGTTGACTGTAGTGACATACTTTAGTATTTTGGCTATAATTTTCTCTAGAGATGTCCAAATGGTGATTTCTTTACTTTTCTGAAAATTAGACACGAAGGGCTACAACTTTTATTTTTGAATCATCTTAAAGTTCCTTGTAGATCAAAAGATATAGGCTTCTGACGTCAGACCAGTGAACCTGCGGATTCTTCCTCATCACGGACCACACAAAATTGAGTGTGGCCGCAAATCCCCTATCATGGACTGCACAAAATCATTGCGGATTGCACTGGCGGGTTCAGAGATTAGCAACTTCTTTGAACCTGCAACAGCTATGTTTAAGCCTAAAACATCTTAGAACCTACCCGAAATTCACCCGAGCCCTCGGGACTTCAAACCAAATGTGCATACTAACTCAAAAATATCATATGGATCTACTCGTGCGATCACATTATCAAAATAACATGTAAAACCATGAATTAAACCTCAAAACTCATCATTTTCATCAAGAACACTTAAAGTTCATAACTCTTCCACCGGAAGTCCAACTCACATCAAATAGACTCCATTTTTTAACCAAATTTTACAGTTATCATTCAAATACTATAACAAGTTTGTACAGGGCTCCGTAACCAAAATTTGGGCCCGATAACAATGGTTTCAAACATTAATTCTTTTCTTCATTTCCTAGATAATTCAGCAAAACAATTTCTTTCAAAAATTTATAAGGCTTGGGACCTTGGAATTCATTTTCGGGCATACGCCCAAGTCCCATATTTTACTGCGAACCTTCCGGGATCGTCGGAACACGTATCTAGGTCCGTTTTTGCTTAACTCTAGAAATTTCTATTTGTCATCTTTTCACATAGAAGGCTTTTCGGATATAGGTCCGGACCATGCATGCAAATTAAGGTGAGGTAAAAAGGAGGTTTTCAAGTCTCGAAATACTGAATTTGTTTCTAAAATAAGTGATGACCTTTTGATTCATCACAATATTTTAGCAATAATCAGTGTGCCCCATACAAATGCTATTTCTCTCCTTTTATAGTTATTTCTAAGTACTATGTTTCTTTTCCCTCATAATAGAGCCATTATGAGTAATTAATGACATTAATGTTCGTTATAATTAACAATCGTAACCGTTTCGTGAAAATTTCTATAATGCATCTGTACTTTTTGCTAATTAGGTTCATTCTTCTGATGTCTCTTCAAATTATCAAGAGATACGAGTAAGCATCCCTTCTTATCTTCTGGTATTCTTGCACGTACCTGTTAAGGCTCACAGTTCTTCGAATACTCTCTGCCAGTTGTCACACTTTTATTAATCCACGTGTCTTGACATGTCAGCACATAATTAAAATCAAACGTTAACTTGATTTTCCCCAATACAGTTACATATGTCGATATTAATCTATTAAAAACTCTATCGACAGCTATTAAAAAGCTTCAAAAGTTTGAATTCGAAAATCGAATTTTGCGAAATTATTATTTGTTTGGATTGAGTGTTGTTGCAAATGATTGAAAATATCATTTGGACTTTAAATCTCAATTTTGAAACAATTTAGTGAAGACTCGAGGTGGTTTTGGTCATATTCAAATTCGAAGAAAAAGACAAATAAATTTTATATATTTTGTATATTGGGTGTAGAAACGACATACAGAATATTTTTTTTTTAAAACCCCTCCCAAATTAGGAGGATCTATAGTGTTTCCACACTTCTCCTCCAGCGTGACTCGAACCCAGGACCTAACGGTCGTAGGTGGAGGTGCTTACCGACTGAGCGAGCCTCAACAACAACAACAACAACAACCCAGTATAATCCCACAAGTGGGGTTTGGGGAGGGTAATATGTACGCAGGCCTTACCCCTACCTGGGGGGCAGAGAGGCTGTTTCCAGGAGACCCTCGGCTCAAGACATCAACAAGAGACGATAAGTTAGTACTATAGACTCATACTAAAAATAACA
>MU756249.1:7097-28846 GCA_026770625.1 Nicotiana glauca | reverse complement strand
CAACAACGAAGTGCCCCCTCCATTTCGCTCCCCGAAACCAAAGCCGCCATGAACCTCCGAATAACCACCTGCACACGTGCCAATATGACCATTAAAATCTCCTCCTATGAATAACCTCTCGGAAGGCGGGATACTACGAACGATGTCGTCCAACCCCTCCCAAAAGCTCCTTTTAATCTCCTCATCCAAGCCTACTTGCGGCGCGTATCAGATATAGAATATATGCAACTAATATAATTGTATACAAGTTGTATATAAATTGTAGTTTTTGAGTAGATTTATATTTAAAAAAATTATATTCAAGTGTTGTAGAAAAATCGTAGATTTTCATTGAATTTGCATATATTTTGTGAAAAAACTTTAGTTACTTATTGTAAATAAAAAAACTCAAACGACTCGGGTAAATAAGTTTAAAACTTGTACATATACGAAAAAGTCTCCCTACTAAATAGAATAAGATTAATTAATTAAATGTTAGAAATCACGTTAAAGTCATCGCTTGTGATGTCAACCGAAGATTGATAAGTAATGACTACTGGAATTATTAAGTACGTCATTTACTACAATTCAACTGCTAGTCTGCTAGTTCTAATTAGTTCAATCCAGTCCTCTGTTTCTTTTTCAGTGGCAAATTCAATCATAGCTTTATTAGATTTTGTATAATTCAGTGCTTTAAAGTTGAATTTTACGTATGCAAAAAAAAAAAAAAAAAAAAGTAGATAGAATTTGATAGATATTTTAAAACTTACTCTCTCATAAAGCTGAAGAGATACTTCAAATTTTTTAAAGAACATAAAATTCCGTCAAACACAAAGTTAGTGTTGTGTATCAAAGATTTAGTTTGGGACCTAGAATTTTCTCGATATAAAAATATACATGAGAACGTCGGTCATATTTCTTGACTTAGAAGATTAACACTCTCAAAACAACCACTTTACTCTTGTGTGCCTTTTGATTTTTGTTCAAATCTTGAAGCAACAGTCATTAATTCTTACTCATTTTTCTATTTTTGGATGTTTTCCTCCGTGTGAATTATGGCGACAATAACAGGCCAACGACAGCATAATAATATCTTCTTCCCATCTTGTCTCTACTACTCATCCACTCTTCTCATTTAATTTATTCTTTTTTATAAATGAATTCCACCCATTTATGCATTATCGACTAGCGGTTTCTGGAATGCATGATTTTTTATTTTTATTTTTTGGTTTCCAGAATGCATGATATTTTGCTTGTTGTGTATATTAATGCCTGTTTAACATAGTGAACCTTGTTAACAATATGATAACGAGTTTAAGACAACCGGCTTTTTTAAATTAAATTTCGAGAACTCATCTATGGTTAACCTTTGAATTTTATACAATAGACCAATGGTATGACTTAGTAGCTAATGAAATGAATAAAAATCGTGACAAACCAGAAATTTATATTCTAGCAGAAACAAGATTAATAAAACTTTTGGTGATTTTCCCATCTATTTAAGTCTTGATGGGTAGAATTACCTATGACACCTGTATAGGTCAAAATCTGATTTAAGGGAGCTCAACACAAGGATAGATTACTAAGAGGCGATTAGGCCGAGGTCGTACATAGGAATAAAGGAACTTACTGGCGAACTGTTGATCGAGGCCGAGGTCGAAAGTTAAGGCCAGCAAATAACGGCTAGTTTTGTAATATGATATTTAGGAGAATATTCCATTGAATATTCTCTGCACTTGTATTCTAGGTTAGGTTAGAAGCATGTCTCATATAAATAGAAAGGTAGAGAGAAGAAAACGGGCATGTAATATTCTATGTGATAAGAGCTCGCTTGAAATGTTGACTCTCAACAAAAATACAACATTACCTTTCAAAAGAGATTCGAATTATTGTTTATTCCATATTTCTCGCATCAAATCCAAGAAAGCTCCCTGTATTCTCATATCCTCTTGTTTTATATTATTGTTAGAGAGAGAAATCATCCACCTCATTTAATATTGGGTGAATCATTCTCTCTATTTACATTTAGTGCCATTTAATATATTTATGGCTCATCATTATTCCCCCTTCATTCATGACCGTGTCTTTTAATGTATGTCGCATTAAATTTGATTAAAGCAACCCCATGTTATCATCATAAACATACTCGAGATCTAGAAATTATTATCTTTAACTAGGATTTACCTGTTATTTTTTTATCTAAGTAGTTTAACAAAAAAATTTATACTTTTTAGTCAAACAATTTGGCGTCGTCTGTGGGGATTTTCTAGTTAAATTTTAGTTTTTTTCTAGATCTAAAATAAAACAACATAAAATCCCTGTACTTCCTTGTGTGCACAAATCTAACATGGCAGGCAATGGAGAAGAAAAAAGGAAAGCGATAGCCGACCTCACCACCAACTTCCTCCATACCATCAACAAAGTAAATGAAATGGAGGGCGAAGATGTAACACCAAACACCTCTCCCAGGCGAAACAGATTGCCCCCTCCTCATGGTAGCATTACGAATTTGCACGGTAAAGGGACCTCTACCTCCACAACAGAAGACGCGCCACCGGCAGTTAAAAAGTTGCTCGAGGCGTGGTTGATAAACACGCTAACTAGCTTCCTCAATGAGCCCGCTCAAAAGGCCGAACCGAGAGGAGGCAAGGGTCGTTGCATCAGCAATTGACGAGCAACATGCCTCCCTATAACACATATTACTCACAATGTTAGTGATGCAGGTAAAGACACCCTCACGGCCATTCTGAGGAAAACGGAGGAGATGGAGAATGAGAAAAAAATGCTCCGCGATCAAATGACAGAACATTAAGAAAGGGTAGACAAAATACCTGGTGCCCCAAAACACCTGCCAAAAAGGGACATCGGTCAGTTTGTTGAGCAGCCATACAGCGACGAAGCTGCACCACACGCAATACCCAAAACCTTCAAAATGCCGCCGTACGTGAAAATATACGATGGCACAACATACCCTAAAGATCATGTTACCCACTACATCACTGCAGTAAAAGGCAACAACCTCGCCAAAAAGCAGGTATCCTCCATCTTACTGAAGAAATTCGGCAAAACCCTCACTGACGGTGCGTTGACTTGGTATTCACAGATGCTCGCACGCTCGATTTAAACATTCAAAGAAATGGCCGACAAGTTGGTAACAGCCCATGCCGGAGAAAAAAAGGCAGATGCAAGGGTAAATGACATATTCGCCATCAAATAATGACCCGGAGAGGGGCTGAGGGACTTCCTGCTCGATTTAACCGAGTTAAAATGACCCTACAAAACGTATCGAAAGGAATGGTCATGGCAGCCTTTCGAAACGGGCTGAACAGAAGCGGTTCAAGGCGACCAGAAACCTGCTAAGCTGCCTCATGAAGTATCCCCCGACCACTTGGGACGAAATACACAATGCCTATTGTGAGCCGACGAAGATGACCTGAATGGTCCAATCGAACGGCTAACTTCAGTACAAGCCGAGTCCAGAAAGGATCGGAGAAACAACAACATGAGAGATCTAGTAGGACCACGGCCTAATCGGGAGAGATATTATCCCTACGTCAAAGGCACCCTCATGCCACCCCCTCTTCATGACGAAGGCTTATCTAGGCCACGAATAAGAACTCACCAAAGTGAGAGAGGTATGCCCCCCTTATTATACGCTCATAATTTCTGTGTTTCCCCCTCAGAAATAGTCTACGCACTGGAGAAACCCAGCTCAAAAGTGAAGTGGCCGCAGAAGAAGAGATCCGACCCGAGAACCATGAAGTCAAATGCCCCATGCGATTTCTACCAGGAGTGGGGGTCACAAAACCGAGGACTGTATCACCCTAAGACAAGAGGTCGAGAACATGCTTCACCAAGGGCACTTGAAAGAGTTGATGAGTGACCGGGGAAGAGCCAACTTCGCCCGAGCACGTGAATAACACCAGGGACTGCCCAAGCCACCTTCCCCGGCTCGAACCATTCAAATGATCATCAGAGGGGGCGGCAATACATCAATCAACAGTGTGAAGCTCACCACCACCCACAAACTCAAACGGTCAATCACTCATGAATGGTATGATGAACTCGAAGAAAGTATCATTTTTGATAAGTCAGATATCCACGGTTTGATTTTTCCTCACTACGACGCTCATGTCATTACTTTACGCATCTTATATACTGATGTAAAACATATTATTGTTGATGATGGAAGTGGCGCGTGCATCATCCACCCTCGAGTTCTCGCACAAATAAATCTCGAGGATAGGATAGTACCACACTACATCACATTGACGGGTATTAATAATGTAGTTGAGCGAACATTCGAAAAAATCACACTGCCCGTCCTGGCCGGCGATGTCACTTTGGAGACCACCTTTCACATCATGGACTAAGATATGACGTACAATGCCATCATAGGTTGACCTTGGATACACACCATGAAAGCCGCCCCTTCCAGTTTATATCAAGTGATCAAATTTCCCACCCCCGGGGAATATTCAATATCCGAGAAGAGCAACGCACTGCTAGAGAATGCTACTGTATCGCCCAAGACTGCACATACACCTAACAACTGAAGTTCAAAGCCAATGAGGCATGTAATTAACGAAGTCGGGGTCAGAAGGTGATGAAGGGAAATACATTATCGGGGACCCCAAGATCATAGAAGCTACAGGGTCAACCGTAGAGGATCTCGACCTCGTCCAACTCAATGATAACAACCACAACAAGTATGTTTTCATTAGACACAAGCTCTAAGAACTAGGTAAATTCCGTCAGTTCTTAAAAAATAATGTAAACCTGTTTACTTTTTCCCATGCAGACATGCCAGGCATCCCAAAGGAGATAGCAATGAATAAATTGAATGTCGACCCATTCCACCCTCTAGTGCGGCAAGTTAGAAGAAAATTCAATGTCACAATAAATGATGTTGTCCGCGAGGAGGTGGAGAAATTGCTTGAGAATGGTTCTATCATAGAGTCAAAATATCCCTAATGGGTCGCCAATGTGGTCATGGTGAAAAGGAAAAATGGGAAATGGCGGATTTGCGTAGACTTCATAGATTTGAACAAAGCATGTCCGAAAGACTCATTCCCAATGCCCCATATCAACCAACTCATCAATGCAACGGCCGGTCAAGAGCTATTAAGTTTCTTAGACGCTTATTCGGGTTACAACCAGATCCTCATGGAGGAGAAAGATCAAGAAAAACCCACTTTTATCACCCACCAGGGGACGTACTGCTATAGGGTTATGTCATTCTGGTTGAAAAACGCAGGGGCGACATATTAGAAGTTGGTGACCAAAATGATCAAAGATCAACTCGGCAAAACCATGGAAGTGTATTTAGACGACATATTGGTCAAATCGAAAAGAAAGGAAGACCACATTGACCACTTGAGGGAATCCTTCGATATACTCAGGAGATACGACATAAAATTGAACCCCGAGAAATGTGCCTTTGGCATAACCTCGAGAAATTTCCTTGGTTTCTTAGTACCGCATTGAGACATCGAGGTCAACCACGACCAAATCGAAGCTATAGAGGGAATACCAGAGAACTTTACCAGTAAGAAGCAGGTGCAGAAGTTGACCGGTCGTATAACTGCCCTGTCAAGATTCATCTCATGGTCCTTTGATAGGTGCCACAAATTTTTTGGCGTACTCAAAAAGGACAACGGACTCCAATGGTATTCCGAGTGCGTCGACACCTTAAAGGAATTGAAGGCGTACCTGTCTTCACCCCCGCTGCTTGCTAAGGCGGAGCCCAGAGAATGTCTCCTTATCTATCTAGTCATGTCCGATGTGGCGGTAAGTGCAGTCCTGATCCGAGAAAATAAAGGTACGCAGTCTCCAATCTATTATATTAGCAAAATTTTGGTCGACGCTAAAACGAGGTACCCCCACCTCGAGAAGCTAGCCCTAGCCTTGGTTATAGCTTCACGAAAGCTTAGACCGTATTTCGAGTGCCACCCCATCTCAGTGGTCATGACCTTTCCTCTAAGGAGCATTCTCCACAAACCTGAGTTTTCGGGTAGGTTGGCTAAATGGGCCATAGAACTGAGCGAGCACGATATAACCTATCAGTTGCGAACGGCGATAAAGTTGCAAGTATTTGTCGACTTCATCGCCGACTGCGAGTGCAAAAATAGTGCTTGAAGTCGAAAGGGAAGCCGCCAATACTTCCCCCAAAGTACACGACCTATGGATTTTGTACATCGATGGTGACTCAAACGCGTTTGGATCAGGACTGGGACCTCGAACAGGTGAAATAATTCGCCGATCCATATGGTGCCCTGATATGACTAACAATGAGGCCGAGTATAAGGCTGTGATTGCGGGAGTAAAATTGGCACTCCAGTATGGAGCACGACAAGTAGTCCTACGATGCGACTCACAACTCGTTGTCAATCAAGTCATAGCTACTTTCCAAATCAAGGAACAGACGTTACAGAAATACCAGGCCAAAATCTACAAACTGTTACCCGAGTTTGATGAATTTTGGCTCAATCAAACACCTCGAGCGCAGAACATTGAAGAGGACGACCTCGCCAAACTGGCGGAAGCCATAAAAAGCATAATTGGAGAAAGAAATGTGGTTACTTTTCTCCACTCGTCAATCGACCAAATTGAGGTACGCACTATTAACCTAACTTGGGATCAGCATAATCGTATTGTCGCATACCTGCAGGACGACGTGCTTTCGAACGACAAAAAACAATCCAAAAAACTTCGAATGCAAGCAACCAGGTATAGCGTCATAAATAATGAAAAAGGAAGCTACCGAGCCCTAGTTAGATGCCTCATACGATCAGGCTACTACTGGCCCACAATGAAAAAGGAAGCCACCGACCTCGTGAAAAAATGCGAACAATGCCAAAGATACGCCTCCATGATCCATCAAGCAGGCGAGCACCTCCACTCCGTCACCTCGCCTTGGACTTTCATCAAATAGGGGATGGACATCATCGGCCTCCTCCCAGCAGGACGAGGTAACATACGGTTTCTTTTAGGTTTAATTGACTATTTTTCAAAGTGGGTGACGCAGGTGCATTCTCCCAAATACACGAGCAAGAAGTGATCACATTCATATGGAGGAATATCATATGCGACAACGAGCCCCAATTCACTGAGGAAAATATCACCAAGTTCTTTGAAAAATGACACATCAAAAGAATACTCTCCACGCTATATCATCTCACGAGCAACGGTCAGGCGGAGTCCTTAAACAAGTCAATATTGAACATCATGAAGAAGAAGCTCGAGAACGCCAAGGGACTGTGGCCAGAATTGCTACTGTATGTGCTATGGGCATACCATACAATGCCAAAAATGAGCATAGTAAAAACACCATACTTGCTAGTATATGGGACTGATGCAGTAATATCGGTCGAGATCGGAGAACCAAGTCTGAGGTACTCACACGAAATCGGTCCGACTAACGATAAAAGTAGGAGGCAAGACCTCGACGAGGCTGAAGAACGAAGAGATATGGCCTACATAAGAATGGTCGCTCAGAAGAAACAGGAAGAGTGATACTATAACAAAAAGTCCAAGATCAAACCACTCAAAGTCGAAGACTATGTACTCAAAGCCAAAACACAAGCAAGCAAAGATCCACGGGAATGAAAGATAGGAATTAATTTGGACGACCCATATAAAATTACGGCAGCAAGAAGCAAAGGGTCATTCCAACTAGAAACAATGGAGGGGAAGCTATTACGAAACAGCTAGAACATCGCCCACCTCAAGTACTTAAACTTCTAAGGAAAGATGTTCTCTGAGCCATACTTTTTTTCCCTCAATTGAGTTTTGTCCCAATTGGGTTTTTTGTGGAGGTTTTTAACTAGGTGATAAGGAGGACATCTCGAAGTTTAAGGCTTGAGTAGGTTAGATTAAAAGTTGGCAATTTCATTGCTCGACCCCTCGAATAATTCTCCAGGCCGAACAATAAATGGTCTAGATAGATTGGGACTAGAATACTAGCCTGAAAAATGTGTAAACTTCTCAAATGTATATATGTAAGCAAAGCACACAAACACATGATGTTCGACTGTCTCCACCAAGTTTTAACTCTTCACCAATCAATGAGCTCACATTCGACCTCGTTTGAATCAAATACGAGTCAACATTCGACCTCGCTCGAATTGACTCACATTCGACCTTGTTCGAATTAATTAAAGTGACATTCGACCTCGTTCGAATAAACTACGAGTCAACATTAGACCTCGCTCAAATCGACTCATATTTGACCTTGTTTGAATTAATCGAAGTGACATTCAACCTCATTCAAATCAACTACTAGTCAACATTTGGCTTCACTCGGATTGACTTATATTCGACCTCTTTTGTATCAAATATAAGTAAACATTCGACCTCGCTCGAATCGACTCACATTCAACCTTGTTAGAATTAATTAAAGTGACATTCGGCCTTGTTCGAATCATTATGAGTCAACATTCGACCTCGCTCGAATCGACTCACATTCGACCTTGTTTGAATTAATTAAAGTGACATTCGACCTCAGTCGAATCAAATACGAGTCAACATTCGACCTTGCTCGAATTGACTCACATTCAACCTTGTTTGAATTAATTAAAGTGACATTTGACCTCGCTCGAATCAACTCACATTCGACCTCATTCGAATTAATTACGAGTAACATTCCTCACTCGAATTATCGCACATCTACCTCGTTCCAATTTTAAAAAAGATTATTCGACCACACTCAAATTCAATTTATACTCAACCGGATCTGAGTTTTGATTTACAAGTTAACTTCATTTGAGTTAATTACAATGACATGGGACTTCACCCATATTCAATCAAAGATATACTCGACCATGTTCGAGATAGCACACACTGACACAATTCTTCTAAATCAACTATTTGAAAAAATTTCAAAGAAAAATAAAAGACCAATAACGTATAGCAAAGGGTTATGTTCCTTCCATTCCAAAAAAGTATATTACAAAGGGCCCGAAATACTCCCACACAAAAAAGAAGAAGATAAAACCAAGTACAAAGTACTACTCCACGTCGTCCCCACCATCATTGATGTCGCCTTCACCACCCAGCCCAATAGCGTCGTCTCTGCCATCGCCTTGAAGATATTCATCTTTGTACTAGGCATCTTGCTCGAGTTCATCCAATTCTTCTTCCTCCTCACCGTCACCGGTTCCCAAAGTAGCTGGGTCATAACCGCAAGCAATCCTAGATTCTCGTGTCTTGACACGAGCATCCTTAAACTCGGCCTCAGGAACTTTCCCCGCTATCATCAAGTTCTTAAGAATGTCTAGCTGAGCCTTGGCGTGGATCCACATCTCGTATAAGTGTCGCAGAATATCGGGAAAAGCATAAGTATGAGATGAGGACGGTCAGGCCAACAGCTGCGCCTTCTCGCCCTTAAGAGCTGCAACTTGATCACTAAGGCTTGAAACCTCTCTCTCGAGCCCACCAATTCACTTATCAAGTCGTGCCTCCCTGAGCACGACCGTTTTTGTTTCACTCGCCTTTTCAGATCTAAGGACACGGATGACCTCCTACAATGTCGCCACCTTCACTAAGGCCATCATCCTAACCTCTTCCACTTTCTCTAACTCTATCGTCTTTCCAGTCAACGCATCACTCAGTTCAGTGGCCCTGATCGAACTCAGCCAAGCTCAGCCGGCAGGGATGCTACTGAGATTGAAGATCAACGCACTCGGCCACAATCTCCATGCTTACCTCGAGCTCATCGTCCTTGACCCTAAGCGCTCCCTCGAGCTCGATTTATCTTCCGATGACTCTCATGAGCTCATCGTCCTTTTTCTTCAGCTCATCCGAAAGAGATTGGAAATTACCATCCGTGCCGAATCGGCGACACAACTCACAATGCTTGGAAAAATACTCTTTATGCTTGGACTCTATCCTTTTGAACGAAGCCATCTTCTTATCTTCCCGGTGGGTGCATTCAATCTCCAAAATAGGATCTAATGAACAGGAAAAAAGCAAAAAGTAATCAGCAAAAACAAATACTAAAAAAGACGGGAGAAAATGGGTATATAAACTCAAAAAGGCAAAAACATACCCTCAAAGCCATTCCAGATATGCCTAACGACAAATCGGCATCCTTGAATGTCTGTAATGTCCTGCTCTCGGCGCCTATACAAAGAGGAAGCAAAGAAAGAAATATACTCTCTATATTCATTAACAAATTGCAGTCTATAGGAATGATGATAGCACGAGTAGATCCCTCTGTTCTCACCTCTACCCGAGTTGGTCCCTCGTCAAACATTTATATCTCTTCGGGGTCGATGTCAGAATCGGACTCGTCACCATCTTTGGCCACATTTTCCCCCTCTCTTCGGTAGGTGAAAGTACGCTAGCCCGCTCTGATGTTGATGGATCACTCCTCGGAATGACCTCAGCCGCCTCTAATTACCCCCTTCTTCCATGGCGATCCCTAGCAAGGAAGCAATCTCCACATTTGAAGGGGGTGCAGTCTCTACGTCTAAAGCTACGTCGCTCTCCGATGCGGCCGCGGCCCGGTCGTGACCTCCCCTGCTGGCTCTTGATTCTCTATCACCTCATCGCCAACCACTATTCTCCGCCTTTTTAGCGGAACTGCTTCCTCCTTACCCTGAGATAACTCGTCCACTAAATGCAAAATTGGAGAAGTTGGAGTCTCCGCTGATGGGGCAGTCGCCCGACGGCTAGGGCTTGGCGGAGCTGGTGGCTGAGAATAAACAACAATCTGAAGGGACTCACCTACGGTCGCAGCGCTCAGTGATCCGATCAAGGCACCTGACTGACAAAAATTGGGAGTGGGAGCCCTCGCCCTCCTCGGAGCCCTCCAACCTATCAACAAAGAAAAACTAGGTGAAGTAACAAAGAACGGTATATAAAGGGTGAAGCAACCAATATCGAAACCAGTTGACTCATCGGTTGGAGAAGGTTTACGTCTAAACTTCTTATTAAAATGCGAACAACTTACGGATGCCCACCGTCTACGGTAGAATCTGGCTCACCCAATCGTGAATTTTGGTGACCAACATAGGAGGATCCTTCTCGGCTGCATAAAAATGGAAGAATGATTAAGCCACCAAAGAGACAACAAACTACAGTTAGCAAAAATACTTACGAGCGAAGTTCCACTCCTCGGGGAATCCGTTGGGGTTTGTCACCACGTGCTCCGTCCTCATGCAAAAAACATTAACCCAAAATCGATGATTTATCTTATCGTCCATCTTCACCACCAATCTATTGATCCCGTGGTGGAGGAGGTGTATCATTGTACCCTTGTGAAAACTTGGGGTGAAGAGGTATAGCAGATGGTGAAGGGAAATCCCACAGTTGGCCAGCTCCGCGTACTTTGTCAGCATAAGGAAAAACTTATAGATATACGAGGAGAGTTGGGCCGTGCACATGCCATAGTAGCGACAGAAGTTCTCCATCAATGAAGGAAGAGGGAGCGAATAATCCACGACGAATGGATACGTGTAGAATGTGCAGTATCCAAGGCGATGAACTTGCACCATATCGTCACCAATAGAGACAAGGTCGATATGGTATAGGATTCAGAATTTAGCCCTAAGTTCAACAAGGGCCACCGCATCCATCTGAGAAACAACATGCTTAGGATCTTCTTCAATCCGCTTCGATAAGTCCGACCTGGCACTCTCTGAGCGTGGAATTTTTCATCCCTAATGGGGAAACTCTCGTCTTCTGGAGTAATGGTTTCTCCTTCGTCATGAGGAGGCATGACCACAGTCAATGGAACTGGATCAGGAGTTCCCTCAGGGTTAGAAGGTGCACTAGCCATTCTTTAACACGTATATGGGAAAGAATCGTAGATACAAAAGAGGAGATAAAGGAAGAGTATGTTAAAAGAAAGGAGAAATAAAGATGCAAGAGCTCTGAAGAGAAGAAGGAAAAAACCTGAAGATTCGAATGCTTAGAAATACAACAAACCAAATGGAGAGTTCCCATCCCTATTTATAAGTATACATGGACCCTTATCAAGGATGCAAAGCGCTGCCACATTAGTTTTGAAATGAAAGGAGCACGGGAAACGACGTAATGTATCAGGAACATGCGCCATAATGACACATAATGTTATGACGTAACGGGCAGATGTGGCTCTCTGTTATGACCCAAAGGGTCATCACCTGTTTTAAATGAATTCTGTGCTTTCGAGTCCATGAAAACCTCATTTAGAGTTGCCTCAATTTACGTGCACAATCCGGGAGCGTAGCCAGAAAGCTTAAATATATGTGAAAAATGCTAAGTTTTGATGTTAAAATGAATAAATTTGACCTTGGTCAACATTTTGGGTAAACAGACTCGGGCCCATGATTTGACAGTCCTGGAGGGTCCGTAAAAAAATATGGGACTCGGGCGTATGCCCAGAATTAAATTCCGAGGTCCCGACCCCGAGAAATGAATTTTTTAAAAAAATTGTTTTTCTGAAATGTTTAAGAAAATTGGAAATGATATCTAATTAGAAAGCAATGGTATCGAGCCTGTATTTTGGTTCCGATGCTCGGTACAGGTCTTATATATGTTTTAAGTCATTCTTGTGAAATGTGGTTGAAAACGGGTGTCGTTTGACATGATTTGGACCTAAATTGGAAAATTTGATGTTTTATGAAGTTTAAAAGAATTCTTGGATTTTGAGGTTTTATTCGATGTTTATGATGTTATTTTGGCGATTTGATCGCACAAATAAGTTCGTAGGATATTTTGAGGTTGCGTGTATATTTGGTTTGGAGCCCCGAGGGCTCGGGTGAGTGTTGGATAGGCCACGGTTTGCATTTTTTTGAACATGAAAGTTGCTGGTATGATCTGACCTGCATGCGAAGCCTGGCTCACAAATACAAGCTCTCAAATGCAAAGGTTTACTCGCAAATGCGAGCTAGCCCAGACCTGACCCTCCATTGCAAATGCAATAATTTACTTCGCAAATGCGAAAGTGCCCATGATGACCAAGGATCGCAAATGCGATCAATATGTCGCAAATGCGACCATCGCAAATGCGACCAAGGTCTCGCAAATACGAAGGTCCTAAATTTATGAAGGTTTCGCAAATGCGAATCCAGCTTCGCAATTCCCACATCTGAGGATCGGGGTTCGCAATTGCGAACCCCTATTCGCATTTCCCATATCAGAGACCTGCAATTCTCTATACTTAACCGATTTTTAAGTCATTTTCACATCATTTTCAAAACACAACTCCTTTGGGCGATTTTCCAAGAACAAATCTTCTTCCAAATCAATTGTAAGTTAGTTTTTACTCATTTCTTTCAATCATTTACATCTTTTAACATGATTTTAACCTAAAATCAAAGATTTTCATGGGGGAAATTGGATGTTTTGGGTAGAAACTAGGTTTTTCGAAAATTGGGGATTTGGACCTCAATTTGAGGTCCGATTTCAAAACAAATTATATATTTGAGTTCGTGGGGGAATGGGTAATTGAATTTTGGTTCGAACCTCGGGTTTTGACCACGTGGGCCCGGGGGCGATTTTTGACTTTTTGGGTAAAACTTTGGAAAACTCATTTTCATGCATTGGGGTTGATTCATTTAGTGTTTATTAATGTAATTAAGTAATTTGTGATTAGAGATGAGCGAATTGGAGGTGGAATCATGGGGTAAAGACATAATTGAGGCTTGAGTTTTATTCAAGTCATTGAGATAAGTATTTGGTCTAACCCTAGCTTGAGGGACTAGGAGTTGAGTCTTATTTGCTAATTGCTTCTTGTTGAGTACGACATATAGGCATGGTGACGAGTATCTATTCCATGGTCTCTAGCATGACCGTGAGTATTTAAATTGTGAATATCTTGATTTCGTTGTATTTCTCTTGCCTTGCTGATGATTCCTATTTGTTGTGAAAGGAAATTGTGATCTATGAACATCGAGGAGCATTGGCTCAAGTTATATTACAATTGTAAACGTGTATGAAATGGTTGAACCCTTTGGAGCATTGGCTCAAGTGGTAAAGTGAGATATAAAATAAAAGTGAAAGGAAGAGAAAGAGTATTTAAATTGCTCCCTTGCCGGGATGTTGTTTCTTATTGATTATTTTTCTTGCCGAGACGTTGAGATTATTGATGTTGTACCCTTGGCGGGATTTAATTGTTTAATTGTGTTCCCTTGCCGGGATTTCTATTATTATTTTGTTTGTGATTATTGTTTGGGTGAGGAAGAGTGTTAAAGCACGAAGGGTGATGTCGTGCATTGTTGTTTATTGTGAGGAAAGAGTGTTAAAGCACGAAGGGTGATGTCGTGCATTGTTGTTTATTGTGAGGAAAGAGTGTTAAAGCATGAAGGGTGATGCTGTGCATTGTTGTTTATTGTAAGGAAAGAGTGTAAAGCACGAAGGGTGATGTCGTGCATTATTTGCTTATTGTGAGAAAAGAGAGTAAAGCACGAAAGGTGATGCTGTGTCGCACGATGTACCATTCTGTGCCGATTCTATTGATTATATGTGAGGAAAGAGAGTAAAAGCACGAAGGGTGATGTCGTGCACGTTCTATTATATCATTGTTTGGCGAGAATGAGAGTAAAAGCACAAAGGATGATGTCGTGCTCTTGCTGCTTTCTGTTTCTTTAGTAATGTCTGAGTTGTGTTGTTTCCTTCGTTACTGGACGACTTCTCCCTAAAAATTTTATTTCCCCCATAGCATGTTCCCCCTCCCATATTGATTACTTATCTCTTTATCTCGATTCCATTGTATGCGTATATATAACTGCACAGGTTTATATGGTAGTCCGGTCTAGCCTCGTCACTACTTAGCCGGAGTTAGGCTAGGCACTTACCAACACATGGGGCCGCTTGTGCTGATACTACACTCTGTGCTCTTTTGCACAGATCCAGGTATCATAGCAGCTTACGATGCGAAGCAGTAGTAGGGGAGCCGACCTTCAGTCCACGATACTCCGAGGTAGCCTTGCTAGCGTCCCCAGTCCCGACGTCCCTTCTTTCAGTTTTGATGTTCTGTTGACATTTGTATTCGACACAGATTTCATTTTCTTGTTTCAGACATTTGTGTGTAGCACTCTTAGATAGTCCGTGAATGTTGTGATACCAGTTCTTGGTAGAGACATATATTGGCTATTGTGCAGTTTAGTTTTCTATTTATTTAAGACTTCCGCTAAATTTTACTTTTCGTTATCTTTTAACTGCTTATTCATTGATAATTTAATTATTTAATCATGTATAAAACAAGATAGGTTAATGTTTGCAAAGGTTCTTGGCTTGCCTAGCTTTCACGAGTAGGTATCATCACGACTCCCAAGGGTAAAAAATTCGGGTCGTGATACTCTCGAAGCTCCATATCATCACCACACCGTGAAAATGTTACTACTCGACCTATACGCCTAAATCTCTCAAATTGCAACTAGTGAAGTCCGCCCACCGAGATCGTCCAAATACAACCTCGATAGGCAGAGGGACTAACTATATGGGTCAAATCTGATTTAAGAAAGCCCAGCACAAGGATAGCTAAGAGGCGATTAGACCTAGGTTGTACCTACGATTAAAGGAACTTACTGGCGAGCTGTTGATAAGGGCCAAGGTCGAAAGTTCAGGCCAACAAATAACAGCTAGTTTTGTAATAAGTTATTTAGGAGAATATTCTCTGCACTTGTATTCTAGGTTAGGTTAGAAGCATGTCCCATATAAATGGAAAGGTAGAGAAAAGAAAATGGACATGTAATATTCTATATGATAAGAGCTCTCTTGAAAAGTTGACTCTCAATAAAAATACAAACATTACCTTTAAAAAGAGATTCGATTTGTTGTTTATTCCATATTTCTTGCATCAGGTCCGAGAAATCTCCCTATATTCTCATATCATCTTGTCTTACATCATTGTCAGAGAGAGGAATCATCCACCTTATTCAGTAGTAGGTGAATCCTTCTCTCTATTTACATTTAGTGTCATTTAATATACTTATTGCTCATCATTATTCCCCCTTCATTCTTGACCGTGTCATTTAATGTATGCCGCATTTAATCAGATTAAAGCAACCCCATGTTATCAGCATAAAACATACTCCAGATCTAGAAATTATTATCGTTAATTAGGATTTACCTGTTATCTTCTTATCTAATTAGTTTAACAAAAGATTTTATACTTTTTGGTCAAACAACACCTATACTAGTAGAAGTAGCATGTACCTATTAAATGTGCGCACAGACTGACCATGACATCACCATTATACTATACAAAAAGAGTATGTGATCTGCCATTCCTGCAACTTGGCTTAGGTTTATAAGTTTGAAACGTTACACATAGAACCAAACTGCATGTTCGTAATAGATAAGTGCTACTGGGGTGTCATATGGGAATAGATGTTTAATTTGGCCGTTAAAGTATAACAAATCCTCAAGATGAATCGCAGATATGCAGTTGTTAATTAAGATGAATGTGTGATCATATAAGATTAGATAAGATTGAAAATGACTACACCATAGAAGGTGGATGAAGCAGACGTTGAGGAAAAAGGGAGAATGGCACTTGAGATTTTGGATCATATGTCTTGTTGTCGACGTCCAGATGCATGTGCAGTAAAAATGGCGTGTGGTAGCCATTATTGAAGGTGGTATTTATTTTTTATCCAGCAATTCTAATGTTGAAAAAAAATAGCCACTACTCTATTAAAATTAGTATAAAAAGATATTTTTATCCTTTCTTCCATTGCTTTTCTTTTCAAACCCTCGCTTCTCTCTAAACTCGGAACTCCGGTTGAGATGGCTTCATCGTCGGCAACAAAATTCGAAAGCTTTTCTCAAAGTTGAAATTCTCAGTTCTCAAGACAAGAAAAAACACTTTTCTCTTCTTTTTTGTTGTTGATAATTAGTTGTGCTCTTGAACTCAAACTTTACTTTATTGATTATCTTCAAGCTATTGTTTATATAAGCAAAATTCAGAGCTTGTGTGTGCATACACATAATTGTACTGTTGTCGAGTTTTAATTAACAGAGCACATTTTGTCATGTCCTTGATGAGAAAATTAGTTTTTATACGGGTACTAGAAAAAAAAATTGGTCCTGAACTTAGACTAAGAAGCCCAAGAGCTAAGGATAATAGGTCTTGAACTTACAGTTATAAGTTCAAAAGTTAAGGATAATAGATCCTGAAATCCTGAACTTAGACTAACAAGCTCAAAAGTAAAGGATAATATGTCCTGAACTTAGGCTAAGAAGCCCAAAAGTTAAGGACAATAGGTCCTGAACTTAGACTAGCAAGCTCAAAAGTTAAGTACACTTAGTCCTGAACTTACAGTTAAAAGTTCAAAAGTTAAGGACATGTAGTCCTGAAGTTAAGTTCAAAAGTTAAGGACATGTAGTCCTAAAGTCCTGAACTTAGAGTTTCAAGTTCAAAAGTTAAGGATATGTAGTCCTAAAGTCCTGAATTTGGAGTTACAAGTTCAAAAGTTAAGGACATGTAGTCCTGAAGTCCTGAAGTTAAATTCAAAAGTTAAGGACATGAGCAGAAGGGTATTTTCGTCCGGGCAGTTAAATTTTATTAAAGTAGTGGCTAAAGGTTAAAGACATTTTAAACAGTGACTTAAAAATAAATACATGTATTATTAGTGGCTAACCGTGCACTTCCCTCGCATGTGTAACCATAGTGAGTGAAAATATTAAAAGGAGATAAAGTATATCTAAAATCACGTGGAAGGAAGCTAAAAGACCTAGAGTTTCTTGAAATTCATGCAGACTTAGCAAAAGATTAGGCACAGATGAAGAAAAAGATTGCGATACAATTAGCTTGACATATGTTGTCGTAGTTACTACGTTTATTTTAGGTCATATGTTCTGTAGGAATATTTTTGCTCTATCTAAGATTTTTATGCAAATAGAAAATATAGAAAACGTTTAACATTTTCTATTTTTATTTTATGATGTATATTGTTGGCTAAGATGAATTTTAAAAAAAAAATACATGATCATTGAGAATTCGTAAAGCCGCCCCAAACTTATTTGTTATTGAGGCATTTTAAGGACTCAAAATTAATCGAATAGTACGAGGTTTGGCTTGCTTGAGTTTCTTAATGCACTGTAAATGGCAGATTGACAAACTGGCTACCAATCTAAGTTCATGCACAATGTTTGTCACCGTCCTCGATTGCATAGCACGGTCAATGTCAATCGCCTACCAAGTTGAGTTAAAACTTGTCTGTATGATTATTACCTATTGTTTCGTATTGTTACGTTGATTGTTACTTGAATTTTATTGCGGCGTATCAGTAAATCTGTCATTATATAATGACGAAAAGTATCACTTATGTAATGACCAATTGATGTGGTCACATCGTCACCTTGTTTTTTATCTTGTTTTACCCTTTTTTATTATTAAGCAATCCTATTTTATTATTTATCCTACATTTTTATATAATAATTCTACCATCTCCTTACTTTTTCTTTGCAATATTGCAAGTTTATTCTTCATACTAGTGGAATTTTCCGCGCTTCGCGCGGTTATAAGAAATATCATTAAATTTTTTTTAAAAAAAACGACATATAGTGGATGAGAGAGATAATTTTTTTTAAATTAATATGGATATTAAAGATATCTGTGTGAGCATAAACTATAATTTTATCAGGATCTTGAACATGATAATCTTACATGTAATCGTATAGAAAATATACCTGAATCGTGAGCCATCATCTTTAAGCGGAAGCGTTAATCGATAATTGGTTTCTCGCCCCTTGCCCTACCTTTCGTTACCGCCGACTTTAGGGATGGAAGAGAGGAAAAGCAGTAACCCTAATGGGTCTGAGGACCAATTTATAGAGGTTCTCACTTAATCTGGTACGTCCATCAAGTAACCAATCGGACGGATGAGATTTGCTCATTAATTAAATATTAATTATGGGCCTAATTTTATTGGGCCACATAACGTAGGAAAATTACTTACATTCTCCCACTTGGCCCAATAATCACATAATATTAATATTTAATATAGGAACATTAATTGCGCATAAACAAATCTCTTCTATAATGTCCATCATAAATACCATAATACGATAAACAATCTAAATGTGAGTTATGGCGGTTATACATAATTTATCTACATACTCCCTTCCATATACTACAACATTAGTAATTTATCGTATCAGGTTCATAAGCTATAAAATATTATGGTCCACAATAATGTCTCCTTGAGACTTATCCTGTAATATCTCAAAACAATAATGTGTACACCATTATGAGAAACAGGAAATCATTAATGTATATCAGAAACATATAAATGACCTCAGAGTGCCAAAATATCATAAATATATCCGTCATAAATACAGCCAAGACCCATTCTATGTACATGTTCTTTAAATATCTTTGGCTGTAAACCTTTCGTTAACGGATCTGCAATCATGAGATCTGTTCTAATATGCTCAAGTGACACTCTTTGTTTCTGAACTTCCTCCTTGACGGTAAAGTACTTTAATTCCATATGTTTGGCACCTTTGGAGTACTTATCGTTCTTGGAGAAGAATACTGCTGCAGAATTATCACAGTAAATTTTCAGTGGCTTGGTAATGGTGTCGACAACCTCAAGTCCTGAAATAAAGTTTCGCAGCCATAATGCATGAATTGTGGCCTCAAAACATGCTACTTATTCTGCTTCCATCGTGGATGTAGAAATGACAGATCGTTTAGCACTCTTTCACGATATTGCTCCTTCAGCTAATTGGAACAAATAACCAAACGTGGATTTTCTAGTGTTAATACATCCAGCGAAATCTGAATCCGAGTATCCAACAACTTCCAAATGCTTGGACCTCCTATACATGAGCCTGTAATCCTTCGTTCCTTTCAGGTACCTCAAAACTTTCTTTGCAGCTTTCCAATGATCAATTCATGGGTTACTCTGATATCTTCCTAGCATTCGGACCGCAAAACTAATATCCGGTCTTGTGCAAGTCTGAGCATACATCAGACTACCAACAATAGAAGAGTAAGGAATTGATTCCATTTCTTTTCGCTCTACATCATTTTTAGGGCATTGCATGAGACTAAATTTGTCCCCTTTTTGAATTGGAACAATTCCCGCTGAACAATTGTTCATATTGAATCTCTCTATAATTCTTTCGATATAGCCTTTCTGAGACAATCCTCATAATTCATGTGATCTATCACAGAATATTTCTATTCCTATCACATAGGATGCCTCACCCATATCTTTCATTTCAAAATTCTTAGAGAGAAAATCTTTAGTCTCACGCAATATGCTTAAGTCATTAGCAGCAAGTAGAATATCATCAACATATAGGACTAAAAATATAAACTTGCTCCCACTGATATTTTGGTATATACACCGATCAACGGTATTTTCCACAAATCCAAAAGATATTATGGTATCATTAAACTTTATATACCATTGTCGTGAGGCTTGTTTAAGTCCATATATTGACTTCTTCAGTTTATACACCATTTGACCTTTCCCTTTAGTTTCGAAACCCTCTGGTTGGTCCATATACACTTCCTCCTCGAGATCTCCATTAAGAAAGGCAGTTTCACATCCATTTGGTGTAACTCTGAATCATAATGAGCCATCAAAGCTATAATAATTCTTAACGAGTCTTTCTTTGAGATAGGTGAAAAGGTCTCTTTATAATCAATGCCTCCTTTCTGAATATAACCCTTGGCAACAATTCTTGCTTTTTATCTCTCAATATTGCCATTTGAATCGCGTTTGGTCTTAAAGACCCATCTACACCCGATTCTTTTAGAACTTTCTGGCAATTCAACGAGATCCCAGACTTTATTGTATTCCATGGATTTTAACTCTTCCTTCATGACATCAATCTATTTGTCAGACTCATTACATTCTATGGCTTGTGAAAATGAAATCGGATCCTTATTAAGACCAATGTCAAAATCCGACTCTTGCAAATAAACCACGTAATCATCCGAAATAGCCGATTTTCTAACTCTTTGAGATTTTCTTAATGGCATTTCTTATGGTTCATTTGTGTCAGATATTTGTGAGTTAGTTTCTTCATGAAGTGCTTCATCCAAATATTGCTCGGTGTTGTCAAAGTGTTCTTGCAACAACTGGAGCAATATTTGGTATTTGTGTGGAAGTAGGCACATTTATGGGTAATAGAATATTTACCCTCACCTCTTTAATTTCCACAACACTCCCACTAACTTCACCATTCTCAATGAATCTTGCATTACCGGTTTCAACAATTCTGGAACTATGGTTTGGACAGTAAAACACATACCCTTTAGATTTCTCTGGGTAGCCAATAAAGTAACCACTTACTGTTCGAGAATCTAATTTCTTTTCTTGTGGATTATAAACTCTAGCTTCCGCTGGGCAACCCCAAACATGTAGGTGCCTTAAACTAGGTTTCCTTCCTGTCCACAGTTCAAAAGGGGTCTTTGGAACTGCCTTACTAGGAACCCTATTTAATAAATATATAGCGGTTTTAAGAGCATACATCCATAATGATTTGGGTAATGAGGAATTACTTATCATGCTCCTATCTATATCCATAAGTGTTCGATTACGCCTTTCTGCAACACCATTTGTTGAGGTGTTCCTGGCATAGTATACTGTGCATATATGCCACGTTCCTCGAGGAACTTCGCAAATGGACCTGAACATTGTCCTGACTCATTATATTTTCCATAATATTCACCACCTCTATCTGACCTAACGATTTTCACCTTTTTATCTAATTGCCTTTCAACCTCATTAACAAACACCTTGAGAGCATCTGCTGCTTGAGATTTTTCTTTCAGCAAATAGATGTATCCATAACGTGAAAAATCATCGATAAAAGTG
>MU756248.1:0-27094 GCA_026770625.1 Nicotiana glauca | reverse complement strand
TTGAATTCCTTGTCGTGCGATATTTTGACATC
This sequence comes from Nicotiana glauca, assembly GCA_026770625.1. NCBI lineage: Eukaryota > Viridiplantae > Streptophyta > Magnoliopsida > Solanales > Solanaceae > Nicotiana > Nicotiana glauca. Next base: position 27,062 of record MU756248.1, on the reverse strand, counting down.
AATTCTAAACTTCTATCTTCTATTCTCTCACAGATGGTGAGGAAACGTGCTACACGAGATGACCAAGCACCCGCGCCCCTTGCTGCCGCCGTCAGAGGCCGGGGCCGGGATAGAGGTCGAGGACGTGCATACGGTGCAGCCAGAGCACTTGCGCAAGCTACCGCTAAGGTACCACTAGCAAATTCAGCCGGAGATCAGGCACCTAGCACACCTACTACTGCCATTACTACTCCAGCGGTCCAGGAGACTCTAGCTCAGTTCATGAGCATGTACACCACCTTGGCTTAGGCAGGGTTACTTCCCCTTGCTGCAGCCACATCCCAGGCCGGTGGAGGAGCACATAATCCCGCCGTCCGCACACCTGAGCAGCGTGTGCAGGTTGAGAAGGCCCCAAATATTATACCTGCACCGCCTGCAGCACCAGTTCAGCCCGAGGATGGGTCAGCTGCTTCAGAGGACGAGCAGCATAGACTAGATAGGTTCAAGAAATATGATCCCCCAGTGTTTAGTGGCTTAGCATCAGATGATGCCTTGGGATTTTTGGAGGAGTGTCATCGCATTCTTCGCACTATGGTCATAGTGGAGTCCAGCGGGGTTTCTTTCACCGCCTTTCAACTTCGGGGAGCCGCCTATGATTGGTGGCATACTTATGAGTTAAACAATCCAGTCAAGGCTGCTTCACTGACTTGGACCCAGTTCTCAGACATGTTGATGAGAGAGTTTGTTCCCCAGAGCCTCAGGGATTCATGGTGCGTGGAGTTTGAGCACTTGCGGCAGGGTGCTATGACAGTTTCAGAGTATGCCATTTGTTATACCAGGTTGGCCAGGCATGCACCGGCCTTGGTTGCCACAGTTCGAGAGAGAGTTCGAAGGTTCATCGAGGGCCTTATCCCGCCCATCAGGTCCAGCATGGCTCGACAGTTGGAGATGGATATTCCTTACCAGCAGGTAGTGAGCATTGCTAGAAGGATTGAGGGTATGCTTGCCAGGGAGCGAGGGGAGAGGGAGGCCAAGAGGTCTCGAGAGTCGGGTCACTACTCTGGTGCCCGTACCCTATCAGTAGGTCATTATGGTAGAGGTTATTCTAGCCGCCCTATACATTCAGCTTTACCAGCAGTCGGCAGTACTCCAGCTCCGCCTACACCTCAGGAGCCTTATTATGCACCTCCAGTTTCTAGCGCACCTCCTGCGTGAGGTACTTCCAGAGGTCGGTCCAGCAGGCCTAGCCCTAGCCATTCATAGTCATCGCGTCCTCCCAGAGCTTGTTTCTAGTGTGGTGATACACGTCATATGGTTAGGGACTGTCCCGGACTTGGTAGGGGTGCATCTTCACAGACTGCTCAGCCGCAGCGGGCTCTTCAGAGTTCTCAGGCTATGATCATAGCTCCAGCTGCTGCCCCACCTGCCCAGCCAGCCAGGGGTAGAGGCCGGGGAGATAGAGGTTGCCCTCGTGAGAGGGGTTGAGCTAGAATTATTGTATTCCTGCTCGCACTGAGGCTGTTGCCTCTGATTCCGTCATCATAGGTATTATACTGGTTTGTCACAGAAAGGCATCGGTTCTATTCGATCCAGGCTCTACTTATTCTTATGTGTCTTCTTATTTTTCCCCGCATCTGGGTGTGCCTCGGGATTCTTTGAGTTCCCCTATTTATGTTTCTACTCCCGTGGGAGATTCTCTTATTGTGGACCGCGTTTATCAGTCATGTTTGGTTACTGTTTGTGGTTTTGAGACCAGAGCGGATTTATTGTTACTCGGTATGGTTGACTTTGATATTATTCTTGGAATGGACTGGTTGTCTCCTCATCATGCAATTCTTGATTGTCATGCCAAGACCGTGACGCTGGCTATGCCAGGTATTCCGCGTATTGAGTGGAGTGGTACTTTAGATCACACTTCCAGTAGAGTTATCTATTTCCTTAAGGCTCAGTGTATGGTTGAGAAGGGGTGTGCCGCGTATTTAGCTTATGTGAGAAATGTCAGTGTTGATACCCCTTCTGTTGATTCAGTTCCAGTGGTACGGGATTATCCCGATGTGTTTCCAGTTGATCTTCCGGGCATACCGCCCGATAGAGACATTGATTTTGGCATTGATCTGTTACCGGGCACTCAGCCCATTTCCATTCCTCCGTATCGCATGGCTCCTCCTGAGTTGAAGGAGTTGAAGGACCAATTGCAGGAATTGCTTGGTAAGGGTTTTATTCGACCCAGTGTTTCACCGTGGGTGCTCCTGTCTTGTTTGTGAAGAAGAAGAAGGATGGTTCTATGCGCATGTGCATTGATTATCGCCAGTTGAACAAGGTTACCGTGAAGAACCGTTATCCTTTGCCTCATATTGATGATCGATTTGACCAGCTTCAGGGCACACATGTGTTTTCCAAGATTGACTTACGCTCAGGTTACCATCGGTTGAAGATTCGGGAGCCAGATATCCCGAAGACTGTCTTCAGGACTCGGTATGGTCATTACGAGTTCCTTGTTATGTTATTTGGTCTGACTAATGCCCCAACAGCTTTTATGCATTTGATGCACCGTGTATTTAGACCATATCTTGACTCCTTCGTTATTATTTTTATTGATGATATTCTGGTATATTCTCGGAGTCGGAAAGATCATGAGCAACACCCGAGGACAGTGCTTCAGACCTTGAGAGAGAAAAAATTATATGCAAAGTTCTCAAAATGCGATTTCTGGTTGAGTTCCATGGCATTCCTAGGCAACGTGGTATCGAGTGAGGGCATTCGGGTGGATCCGAGGAAGGTGGAGTTCGTGCAGAGTTGGCCCAGACCCTCCTCAGCTATAGAGATTCGCAGCTTCCTTGGCTTGGTGGGTTATTACTGTCGCTTTGTGGAGGGTTTTTCATCGATTGCGGCCCCTATGACTAGATTGACCTAAAAGGGTGCCCCATTTCAGTGGACAGAGGAGTGTGAGGTGAGCTTCCAAAAGCTCAAGACAGCTTTGACTTCAGCCCCAATCATGATGCTACCACCGGTTCGGCGTCTTATACAGTTTATTATGATGCCTCATGGGTCGAACTTGGAGCGATGTTGATGCAGGACGGTAGGGTGATTACCTACGCATCTAGATAGTTGAAGATATATGAAAAGAATTACCCTGTCCACGACCTTGAGTTAGCTGCTATTGTTCATGCCTTGAAGATCTGGCGTCATTATTTGTACGGGGTGCCTTATGAGATCTATACTGACCATCGGAGTTTTCCGCACTTGCTTAAGTAGAAGGACCTGAATATGCATCAGAGGAGATGGTTAGAGTTGTTAAAGGACTATGATATTACTATTCTTTATCACCCGGGCAAGGCCAATATGGTAGCCGATGCCTTGAGTCGCCGGGCATAGAGTTTGGGGAGTTTGGCATATTTACCAGCTTCAGAGAGACCTATGGTGATGGATATACAGGCCTTAGCTAGTCAGTTCGTGAGATTGGACCTTTTGAAGCCCAGTCGGGTTCTAGCCTGTGTGGTTTCTCGGTCTTCCTTATTTGATCATATCAGGAAGCGATAGTATGATGACCCTCATTTGCTTGTCCTTCAGGATAGGGTCCAGCGTGGGGATGCTAGAGATGTGACCATCGGGGATGATGGGGTATTGAGGATGCAGGGCTGGATTTGTGTGCCCAATATTGATGGTCTTCGAGAGCTGATCCTAGCAGAGGCCCATAGTTCGCGGTATTCCATCCATCCGGGTGCCGCGAAGATGTATCGGGACTTGAGGCAGCACTATTGGTGGAGACGGATGAAGAAGGATATAGTTGATTACATATCTAGATGCCTCAACTTCCAGCAGGTGAAGTATGAGTACCAGCATTCGGGTGGGTTGCTTCAGCAGATATAGATCCCAGAGTGGAAATGGGAGCGTATCATTATGGACTTTGTATCTGGACTCCCATAAACTTTGAAGAAGTTTGATTCCATTTGGGTCACTGTGGATCGGCTGACCAAGTCCGCTCATTTCATTCCTGTGTGTACCACTTATTCGTCGGAGCAGTTGGCGGAGATTTATATCAGGAAGATCGTTCGTTTGCATGGTATTTCAGTTTCTATCATTTCAGACAGAGGTACTCAGTTTACATCGTGGTTCTGGAGAGCTGTGCAGCAAGATTTAGGCACTCGGGTGGAGTTGACCACAGCATTTCACCCCCAGACGGACGGACAGTCCGAGCACACTATTCAGATTCTTGAGGATATCCTCTGTGCGTGTGTGATTAAGTTTGGAGGGTCTTGGGATCATTTCTTGCCATTGGTGGAGTTTGCTTATAACAACAGTTATCAGTCCAGCATTCAGATGGCGCCGTACGAGGCTTTATATGGTAGGAGGTGTAGATCTCCAGTAGGTTGGTTTGAGCCGGGTGAGGCCAGGCTATTGGGCACAGAGATGGTTTAGGATGCATTGGAGAAGGTTAAGGTGATTCAGTATAGACTCAGTACAGCCCAGTCCATATAGAAGAGTTATGCAGCAAGAAGGTTCGTGATGTTTCATATATGGTTGGTGAGCGGATTCTGCTTCGGGTCTCGCCTACGAAAGGCGTCATGAGGTTTGGGAAGAAAGGAAAGCTGAGTCCGAGATTTATTGGCCCTTTTGAGATCTTTAGGCGACTTGGGGAGGTTCCTTATGAGCTTGCCTTACCTCCTAGCTTGGCCGGAGTTCATCCGGTATTTCATGTTTCGATGCTCTGGAGGTATCACGGTGATCCATCGCACGTGATGGATTTCAGTTCAGTCCAGTTGGACAAGGATCTATCCTATGTTGAGGAGCCAGTGGAAATTTTGGACAGGCAAATCAGGAAGTTGAGGTCAAAGAACACAGCTTCAGTGAAGGTTCAGTGGCGGGGTCAGCCGGCCAAGGAGGCGACTTGGGAGACCGAGCAGGATATTCGCAGCCAGTACCCTCATCTTTTCACTACTTCAGGTATGTTCTCTATGCTCGTTCGAGGACAAAATAATGTTTAAGCGTAGGGGAATGTAACGACCCGGCCGGTCGTTTTTGGAATTTACGCCCATTCCCCCATTAACTTCTTCCCCTAACTTCATTTCTGCTATTTTGGGATACTTAGTCCCTAAATGAGAGCTAAAGAGTTGAAAAATGGTTTGTAACCGGAACAACATGAAGACAACCTCAGAATGGAAATCTGATGGTTCTGTTAGCTCTTTTAGGTGATTTGGGGGTTGGGAGCGTGTTTGGAATGTATTTTGGAGGTTCGTAGCTCATTTATGCTTAAAATGCCGAAGTTTGTATTTTTGAAGTTTTCGGTCCGATAGTGAGTTTTTGATCCGAGGGCCGGAATGGAATCCCAGAAGTTGCAGTAGCTCCGTCATGTCATTTGGGACGTGTGCGCAAAATTTCAGGTCATTCGGACGTGTTTTGGTTTGGTTTTGATCGAAAGCGTATTTGGAGGAAAATTGAAGTTCTTAGGCTTGAATCTTTGATTTAATCGGGTTTCTAGTGTCGTTTTTGGTGTTTTAAGGATTGTACAAGTTCGAATAAGGTATTAGGTGGTATTGGTACTTTTGGTTGTGGTTCCGGGGGCCTCGAGATGATTTCGGGTGGTTAACGGATGAAGTTTCTAAGTTTTGCAGCAGGTGGTATTTTGTCCCTTATGGTATTTTCGCTTCTACGGCTTGGAACCACAGAAGTGGAGTCGCATAAGTGGCTTCCTCATTGCAGAAGTGAGATTGGTCTTCCCCTTCAGGAACCGCAAAAGCGGTTGATTTTCCGCATACGCGGTACCGCAGAAGCGGTTATTTCTCCACGGAAGCGGAATCTGGCCCTTAAGTGAAAACTGTAGAAGCGGTTGGTCTTCTGCATAAGCGGTCCCTTGTACGCAGAAGCGAAAATGACTGTTCAGAAATAGCAATTTCGAGGGTTTAATTTCATAAGTTTGAAAAATCGATTGAGAGCTCAGGAGAAGGCGATTTTGAGTGGGTTTTGAAGAGAAAATCATTGGGTAACGTTTCTTTGATCCCTTCTCATTATATTACATCATTATATAGCTAAATACATCATTGGAATTCGAATATAAGATCAAAATTGGGTAATTTGGGGTAAAACTTCATTGGCTAAACTATTGGGTTTTGAGTGGGCATTTGACCTCTGATTTGGGAGATTTTTATATGGTTAGACTTGTGAGAGTACGAGGGTTCTGAAAATGAGAAAATTATTCGATTCTAAGACGTTGGATTAAGGGGTATTTTGGTCATTTTACCTATTTTCGTGTTACGACCTGACTGGTCGTTTTGCATTTTTGAACCCCGTTCCCTTAAATAATACTTTCCACAGTTGCTTTAGCTAATTTATGACTTGTGGGTGCGGGTGGTTCAGAAGTTAGAAGAGTTTTAAGCAAGATTAAGCCTAGTTGCTTCTTTAAGTTTCTTTAAAAAGGCCAAGTTTTACTTTGGTCAACATTTTGGGAAATGGGCCCGGAATCGTGATTTGACAATTTCTGAGGGTCCGCGGGAAAATATGGGACCTGGGCGTATGCCCGGAATAGAATTCTGAGGTCCCTAGCCCGTAATGAATTTGTATATAAAATTGTTAAGTTTGAGTTTCAAAGATCTAAATAAACTAAGAAACTATTGTTTTCACAGGTATCGTGTTTGAATTTCGATTTGAAACTTGGTATAAGGCCTAAATATTAGTTAAGACCTACCCGTAAAGTTTGGTGTCCATCAGAGTAGTTTAAGGTCATTTTGACCCGTTGAAGGAGAATTTAGAACTTGAAGTTCAATGAATTGATTCATTTGGTTTTGGGGGTTGATTCCTAGATTTAGCGTTGTTTTGGGTGTTTCGAGGGTTCGGGTAGGTCCACCTCGTAATTTCAGACTTGTCGGTATGTTCGGGCGGGGCTCGGGAGCCCCGAGCGTCAAATGTTCGAGGTTCGAGTGAAGTTGAAAATAGATGCATCTATGGTTCGTGTCGCTCGACCCTCGGCAGTGCATAATTTATTTTCTATTGGGGCGGGTTGTCGACCTCGGCATGTTTGTGCATGGTTTATATGCTTACACTTAGTTATGACATGATCACCCATTTTATATAAAAAGGAAACTGATAATTTAATTAAGGCAAGAACATGAATATGACTCTTCTGTTGAACTTGTGTTATTGGGAATCTTTCATATTGTATATCTCACTCTATTATATTATATTATTTTGACCTTAGTAAGTATCAAGTAGACCTCTCGTCTCTACTTCTTCGAGATAAGACGGGATACTTACTGAGTACATGTGGTTTATGTACTCATGCTATGCTTCTGTACTTAAATGTACAGGATCTGAGGCAGGTGGATCTGGACATCATCCTGGTGCGCAGCAGTGAGCACGCTTCGGGACTTCTACAGTGAGCTTCCCTCTTTCTCATGCCGATCCGCAGCCGAAGGAGTCCTTTCTTGTATTTTTTATTTTTGTCTATTCTGATTCAGATAGTAGGACAGTGTTTTATATTTTTTATGTATATTTTACTGGTCGGTCGTAGCTTGTGACACCAGGTTCTGGCACACACTGTAGTAGACATTTATTTTGGGATTTGTATCGCTACGTTACCACTTTATGATTTCTTTTACTAGCTTCATCTTGACTCGAAAACTTTAGTATCTCTGTCTTGGCTAAACTAAAATAAGGACTTAATCATACTTCCACATTTGGCTGGCCTGACCATGGTGTTAGGCGACATCATGGCCTATTATGAAAAAAAATGGGTCGTGACAACATGGTATCAGAGCACTAGGTTCACGTAGGTCTCACAAGTTACAAGCAAACCTAATAGAGTCTTGTAAATCGGTACGGAGACGTCTGTATTTATCTTCGAGGGGCTATAGGGTGTTAGGAAAGACTACTCTTTATTCATTCCTCATCGTGCAATGGTCAGTGTACTAAATTTCCCCTTTTATTCTCTCACAGATGGTGAGGACTCCTACCGCCGACGTTCCGGACCCGGGAGGAGCTGTTCCCCACGTTACCAGAGGCCGAGGTAGAGGCCAGGGGAGGGCACCGGCCCGTTGTAGGGGACGAGGGCATCCCAAAGCTATTCCAGTTGCAGCACCAGTAGACCCTGCGAGGGATCCCATTATTGAGGAGCAGGGCGAGGCGCCCACAGCTGTGCCTACTCCGATGGATTTCATGACTGCGCCAGGATTTCAGGAGGTCATAGACCGTACGCTTTGGTTCATGGACACTATGACTCAGGCTGGTTTACTTCTAGCAGATCCAGCATCCTCACAGGCAGGAAGGGGAGCACAGACCCCTACCGCACAGGCTCCAGGTCATGCAGCCGCAGTTTATCATACTCTGGGTGCACTACCTGCAAAGGGGGTCCAGCCAGTTGCTGCAGCGATACCCCACCGCAGGTTAGCAGTGGACGGCGATCTGCAGAAGTTATTAGACAGATGGACCAAGTTGTACCCTCCAGTCTTCCGGGGCGAGCGCCATGAGGACACCCAGGATTTCATTGACATGTGCAGGGATAGACTGCACAACATGAGGATATTGGAGTCATATGGAGTCGACTTCACTACTTTTCAGCTGGAGGGCAGGGCCCGTAAATGGTGGCAGTCTTACTTGCTTAGCAGGCCAGCAGGCGCTTTTCCCCTCACTTGGGGTCAGTTAACTCAGTTGTTTCTTAATCGGTACATTCCACCCTCTGAGAGGGAAGAGCTACGTCATCAATTTGAGTATCTGAAGCAAGGTCATATGTCAGTGACCGACTATGAGGCGAGGTTCTCTGAGTTGTCTTGCCATGCACTCATGATACTTCCCACAGAGTTAGAGAGAGTACGGAGGTTTGTTGCAGGGTTACATCCCACTATCCGGTCGGGTATGGCTCATGAGGTAGAGATAGGCACTGGATATCAGCTAGTACTTGAGATTGCCCGCAGGATTGAGGGTTACCGTTTGAGGGGTAGAGAGCAGATGCAGCACGATAGATTCTCAGGAGAGTGCGGAGGCGCCCCAGCTAGGGGCAGAGGTCACTTTGGGAGGGGTCAGCACAGTAGGCCCCCAGCCCCAGCACCACCACCTGCTTGGGGTGCTCCAGCGCGCTCCTATTTCAGCGCCATGCCAGAGCATTCTTATCGCCCGCCAGCTATTCAGGGTTCATCCAGTGGGTATTCAGGTCCTCCGATCCTTATTTCAATGCTATGGCGGAGAGTTCTTACCGCCCGCCGGCTACTCAGGCTTCTTCTAGCGGGCCTTCTGGTATTCAGGGTTAGCCATCTGGGTAGCATGCCACCGTATCACGTTATTTTGAGTGCGGGGATGCAGGCCACATGAGGAGATACTACCCCAGGCTTAGTGGCAAGGCAGTATAACAGGGGCAGCAGCCCATGACTCCAGCACCAGTAGCCCAGCCGCCTAGAGGTGGAGAGCAGGCTGGTAGAGGAGATAGGGAGAGGTCAGCCAGCTACTACTTAGTCAGTTGGAGGCCAGTCAGCCGGTGCTCCATCTAGATTCTATGCTCTCCCCGCCAGGCCAGATGCATTGGCCTCAGATGTCGTCATCACATGTATTATTTTCGTCAGCGGTAGAGATGCATCGGTATTATTTGATCCAGGGTCTACTTATGCATATGTATCATCTTTTTTCGCTCATTTCCTGGATATTTATCCTGAGCCTTTAGGTGTTCCTATTCATGTATCCTCTCCTGTGGGTGATTCTGTGGTTGTGAACCAGGTACCGGTCTTGTGTGGTTACTTTCTGTGGTCTTGAGACTAGAGCAGATCTCCTGTTGCTCGATATGATTGATTTTGAGGTTATTCTGGGCATGGATTGGTTATCTTCATATCACGCCGTTCTAGATTGCCATGCCAAGACTGGGTTGCCGAGACTGGAGTGTAGGGGTTCCACTGTGGATACTCCTAGCAGGGTTATTTCCTTCCTGAAGGCTCGACGCATGGTTGAGAAGGGCTGTTTGGCCTACTTGTCTTATGTTCGAGACACCACCGTAGAGTCTCCGATGATTGATTCAGTTCCTGTAGTCCGAGAGTTCGCCGATGTTTTTCCTTCTGATCTTTCTAGCATGCCTCCGAATCGTGATATTGATTTCTGTATTGACTTGGCTCCAGGCACTCAGCCTATATCTATCCCACCGTACCGTATGGCTCCTAGGGAGTTGAAGGAACTGAAGGAGCAGTTGGAGGGGTTGCTAGCTTAGGGGTTTGTTAGGCCCAGTGTATCGCCTTAGGGTGCACCGATGCTGTTTGTAAAGAAGAAGGATGGGACTATGTGAATGTGCATTGATTACCACCAGTTGAACAAAGTCACCATCAAGAACAAGTACCCATTGCCCCGTATTGATGATTTGTTTGACCAGCTGCAGGGTGCTAGGGTGTTCTCTAAGATTGACCTAAGGTCAGGGTATCATCAGCTGAAGATTCGGGATTCAGACATTCCTAAGACCGCATTCAGGACAAGATATGGCCACTATGAGTTCCTGGTGATGTCATTTGGCTTGACTAATTCTCCAGCGGCATTTATGGACCTGATGAATAGGGTGTTCAGTCCCTATATTGATTCCTTTATTATCGTCTTCATTGACGACATCTTGATCTACTCGCATAGTCTGGGGGAGCACGAGCAGCATTTGAGAGTAGTGCTTCAGACCTTGCGAGAGCAGAAGCTTTATGCTAGGTTCTCCAAGTGCGAGTTTTGGCTAGAGACAGTAGAATTCTTGGGGCATGTAGTGTCAGGAGAGGGTATTAAAGTGGATCCCAAGAAGATTGAGGCAGTTCAAAGTTGGCCACGCCCTACTTCAGTGACCGAGATCAGGAGTTTCTTGGGGTTAGCAGGTTATTACCGGCGATTTGTACAGGGCTTTTCATCTATTGCATCACCTCTGACCAGATTAACCCAAAAGGGTGCCCCGTTCTGTTGGTCTGATGACTGTGAGGAGAGCTTCCAGAAGCTCAAGACGGCCTTGACCATGGCGCCAGTTCTTGTATTGCCTTCTGGTTCGGGGATATATACAGTGTATTGCGATGCTTCTCGCATTGGCTTGGGATGTGTATTGATGCAGGAGGGGCGAGTCATTGCATATGCTTCACGTCAGCTGAAGGTTCATGAGAAAAATTACCCTGTGCACTATCTAGAGTCGGCGGCAGTTGTTCATGCTCTTAAGATATGGAGGCATTATTTATATGGAGTGTCATGTGAGGTTTATACAGATCATCGCATCTTGCAGCATTTGTTCAAGTAGAAGGATCTTAATTTGAGGCAACGCAGGTGGCTTGAGCTACTAAAGGATTATGATGTTACCATTCTCTATCATCCAGGCAAGGCAAATGTAGTTGCGGATGCCTTGAGTAGGAAGGCGGAGAGCATGGGTAGCTTGGTGTTCATTCCTGCTGAGATGAGACCATTAGCTTTGGACATTCAGTCTTTAGCTAACAGACTTGTGAGATTGGATATTTCAGAGCCCAGCCGGGTCCTAGCATGTGTGGTTGCTCAGTCTTCGTTGTTGGGGGAGACTAAGGCCCGACTGCTCGATGATCCACATTTCTCAGTTCTCAGAGAGACGGTACTTCCGGGAGGTGCCAAGGAAATTTCTATTGGTGAGGATGGTGTGTTACGGCTTCAGGGTCGTGTATGTGTTCCTAATGTTGATGGCTTGAGAGAGGATTCTATAGAAGGCCTACAGTTCGAGGTACTCCATTCATCCAGGTGCTACAAAGATGTACCGTGACTTGAGGTAGCATTACTGGTGGCGGAGGATGAAGAAGGACATTGCGGAGTATGCAGGTAAATGTTTGAAATGCTAGCAGGTCAAGTATGAGCACCAGAGACCATGTGGCCGACTTCAGCGGATGCCCATTCCGGAATGGAAGTCGGAACGCATCACTATGGATTTCGTGGTTTGGTTGACGCAGAATCAACGGAAGGTTGACTCAGTGTGGGTTATTATGGATAGGTTGACCAAGTCAGCTCACTTCATTCCGGTGGCGACTACTTACACGGAGGAGAGATATGCCCAGATTTACATTCGGGAGATAGTGAGATTACACGGTGTACCGGTCTCCATCATATCAGACAGAGGCCCTCAGTTCACTTCCCACTTCTAGAGAGCTTTTCAGAGTGAGTTGGGGACCCGCGTGGAGATTAGCACGGCATTCCATCCTCAGACCGACGGGCAATCGGAGCGGACAGTTCAGATTTTAGAGGATATGCTTAGAGCATGCGTGATTGACTTTGGAGGGCAGTGGGATCAGTTCTTACCCTTGGCAGAGTTTGCATATAACAACAGCTATCATTCCAGCATAAAGATGGCCCCGTATGAGGCATTATATGGTCGGCGTTGTCGTTTTCCGATCGGGTGGTTTGAGCCTGGTGAGGCTAAGTTGCTTGGTATAGATTTGGTTCAGGATGCCTTGGATAAGGTAAAGTTGATTCTGGAGAGGCTCCGCACAGCTCAGTCCAGGCAGAAGAGTTACGCGGATCAGAAGGCGCGTGATGTATCATTTATGGTTGGTGAGAAGGTTCTCTTGAAGGTTTCGCCCATGAAGGGCATTATGAGATTCGGAAAGAAAGTCAAGTTGAGCCCAAGGTTTATTGGCCCCTTTGAGGTGTTGAGGCGAGTTGGAGAGGTGGCCTATAAGCTTGCTTTACCTCCCAGTTTATCAGGAGTTTATCCAGTCTTCCATGTATCGATGCTCCGAAAATATCATGCCGACTATTCACATGTGTTGGATTTTAGTACTACTCGGGTAGATGAGAGCTTGGGCTACGAGGAGGAGCCAGTTGCCATTGTTGATAGACAGGACCGCCAGTTGAGGTCCAAGAGGATTTCTGCGGTAAGGGTCCATTGGAGGGGCCAACTGGTTGAGGAGGCGACCTGGGAGTCCGAGGAGGACATGTGAAGCCGATATCCCCACTTATTCAGCAGTCCAGGTACTTTTCTATGTCCATTCGAGGACGAACGTTTGTTTAAGAGGTGGAGAATGTAACGACCCGACTGGTCGTTTTGCATTTTCGACCCCCATTCCCTTAAATAATACTTTCCGCACTTGCTTTAGCTAATTTATGACTTGCGGGAGCGGGTGGTTCGGAATTTAGAAGATGTTTAAGCAAGATTAAGCCTAGTTGCTTCTTTAAGTTTCTTTAAAAAGGCCAAGTTTGACTTTGGTTAACATTTTGGGGAAATGGACCCGGAATCGTGATTTGACAATTTCTGAGGGTCCGCGGGAAAATATGGGACCTGGGCGTATGCCCGGAATCGAATTCTGAGGTCCCTAGCCCGAGTAATGAATTTGTATATAAAATTGTTAAGTTTGAGTTTCAAAGATCTAAATAAATTAAGAAACATTGTTTTCATAGGTATCGGGTTTGGATTTCGATTTCGAAACTTGGTAGAAGTCCGAAATATTAGTTAAGACGTACCCGTAAAGTTTGGTGTCCATCAGAGTAGTTTAAGGGCGTTTTGACCCGTTGAAGGAGAATTTAGAACTTGAAGTTCAATGAATTGATTCATTTGGTTTTAGGGGTTGATTCCTCGATTTAGCGTTGTTTTGGGTGTTTTGAGGGTTCGAGTAGGTCCGCCTCGTGATTTCATACTTGTCGGTATGTTCGGGCGGGGCTTGGGAGCCCCGAGCATCAAATGGTCAAGGTTCGAGTGAAGTTGAAAACTTAGGAAAAACTCCATCTGCTGCATCTGTCATAACCACTTTTGCGGTTCTTGGACCGCAGAAGCGGTCACTTCATTGCGGAAGCGGAAAGGATCAAGTCTTGGGAAACCGCAGAAGCGGCCTAGGGACCGCAGAAGAGGTCCCGCTCCTGCAACCCCTAGACTGCGGAAGCGGTCCGGCTCAGTTCCCCTATTTCGCAGAAGCGGTCCTGGGACCGCATAAGCGATTCCGCCTATGCGGCCCACAGACCGCAGAAGCGGTCGAGCCCCAGTATAAGCGGCCATTTTCCGCAGTAGCGGAACCTGATGAAGCGGGATTTCTTCCGCAGAAGCGAAAATTGCTGGGGACAGAAGCTCATTTAATACGAGCTCAAGCTCATTTCTTCCATATTTCCATCAACACTTAGGCGATTTTAGTGATTCCAAAGGGGAGGTTTCAACATAACATTTCCAGGTAAGTAATCCCCACTCATTTTTGGTTCAAATATATAAACATTAGGTAGATTTAACACTAGAAATTTGGTAAAATCAAGGGATTTGTGCTAGACCTAGGGTTTAATGAAAACTAAGGTTTTAGCACATAATTTGCCATGCAATGAACTAGAAATCATATATTTGTGATCCATAGGTGATAGAGAACAACTTCCTTCGAAAAATCTCGGAATCCGGGCACGTGGGCCCGAGGTCAGAATTTAGGAAAAACTTGTGTTAATGGCTAGAAAATTGCTTAAATAGCTAGAATTCAACCTTGTAAGCCTTTATTTACTAGTTCTTGCTTCGTTTGATTAGTTTGGGATTGTTCGTATTCGAATTAAGGACTGGGGCTCATTCCTGGATATTGGGAGTGCACTTTGGAACGAGGTGAGTCTCCTTTGTAACCTTGTAAGAGGGAATTGTCCCCATATGATTTTGAATAAGTAATTGTTGCTAAATGCGGGCGTTACGTACGTACGAGGTGATGAGAGTCCGTGCGTAGCAACTATATGATAATTGTTCGGGTAGTTTAGGACCCACGTCATGCCCAATTGGGGAATGTTTCTTAATTTAAATTGCCAATATGATCGTTAGGAAATGCTAGAGACTTGAGGAAATAAAAGTGAACGTATAAATAGTTAAGCATTGGTAGGAGTTCCCTTGTATGTAATTGAGCCTTATGTGCTTTTCTTGATATTTCTTGATGATTATGGATCGGGTCGATCGCCTCGGTGATAATAGATGCATCTATAGTTCGTGTCGCTCGACCCTCGGCAGTGCATAATTTATTTTCTGTTGGAGCGGGTCGTCGACCTCGGCATGTTTGTGCATGGTTTATATGCGTACACTTAGTTATGACATGATCACCCATTTGATATAAAAAGGAAACTGGTAATTTAATTAAGGCAAGAACATGAATATGACTCTTCTGTTAAACTTGTGTTATTGGGAATCTTTCATGCTGTATATCTCACTCTATCATATTATATTATTTTGACCTTAGTCAGTATCAAGTCGACCTCTCATCTCTACTTGCTCGAGATTAGACGGGATACTTACTGAATACATGTGGTTTATGTACTCATGCTACGCTTCTGTACTTAAATGTACAGGATTTGAGGCAGGTGGATCTGGACATCATCCTGGTGCGCAGCAGTGAGCACGCTTAGGGACTTCTACGGTGACTTGCCCTCTTTCTCATGCCGATCCGCAGCCAAAGGAGTCCTTTCTTGTATTTTTGATTTCTGTCTATTCTGATTCAGACAGTAGGGCAGTGTTTTATATTTTTTGTGTATATTCTACTGGTCGCCCATAGCTTGTGACACCAGGTTTTGGCACACACTGTATTAGCCATTTATTTTGGGATTTGTATCGCCACGTTAGCACTTTATGATTTTTTTTACTAGTTTCATCTTGACTCGAAAACTTTAGTATCTCTGTCTTGGCTAAACTAAAATGAGGACTTAATCATACTTCCGCATTCGGCTGGCCTGACCATGGTGTTAGGCGCCATCATGACCTATTATGACAAAAAATAGGTCATGACATTTCGCGCCCTAGCTTTAATTTTTATAGTGGAATCAATTGTTTGCAATATTATTTACGAGATGTAATTGAATTGCATAGATTTGGGCTATTTGGAGTCGGATACTCGTGGCAAAGGCGTGGTTTCTATTGATATTGAGCCGGTCCGAGGTAAGTGGCTTGTCTAACCTTGTGTGGGGGACCTTTCCCCTTAGGATTTTACTTGATATTTGAGTGCCTTGTGCGTGAGGTAACGAGCGAGTAGTTGAACTGATTGATGAAATCCCAGTTTTTACTTAAGCTATGGAAATTTAGCCCTTATTCTTATTTGCTTTATTCTATTTGAAGTTATGACTTATGCTAGATTAGGAAAAGCATGCTTAGCTGATTTGACAGTCTAATTGCTTAAGCTATTTTGACTGCACTACGTGAAGCATGCTGGGCTAGTTCTATCTGTTGTTTGTCTTTCGTACTTCGTTTCTTGGTTGTTTCTGGTTGTGGGTNCCCCCGTCTGTTTACTTTGGGGCTACGGGTTTGATTCCCGGGAGATGCCCCTGCACTTTTACTTTGGGACTACAGGACGGTATCCCGGGAGATCCCCCTGCACTTTTACTTTGGGGCTATGGGACGGTATCCCGGGAGATCCCCCTGCACATTGATCGTTGGACTACGGGACGGTATCCCGAGAGGTCCTTCGTTTTGGTACATGAATTGGACTACGGGACGGTATCCCGAGAAATCCACTGGACAATTGAGGAAAGGTCTACAGGACGGTATCCTAGGAGACCCTCATTGGTATCTTGACATTGAGCTGTGTTTTTCTCCGTGTTTTACTCTAACTTTGTAGCTGTTATTGCCTCGTTGACCTGTCTTATTTCACTGCTGTATTTATTATTTCTGTCAGATTAATATGCTGTTAATTATTGTTATTGTTATATTTTGCCTCAGTAGGGCCCTGACCTTCCTCGTCACTACCCAACCAAGGTTAGGTTTGGCACTTACTGAATACCGTTGTGGTGTACTCATGCCCTTCCTGCGCATGTTGTTTATGTGCAGATCATCCAGGTACCTCTACTCAGGCATACTACCAGTGAGGCAGGAGGACTACGGAGACTTCGAGATAGATCTGCTGCGTCCGCAGACCGACGAGTCTCCCTCTTACTCTATGTTTAGTACTTAGTTTTCTTTCTTTCGGTTGTTAGATATTCTGGAGTTTGGAGCCTTTACTATACATTTCTGTAGCATGTGTTGCCCGTGAGTTTTCGGGTTTTTGGAATTGTTTTGAACTTGCGATATTGAGTTGTACATGCTGAGCGGCATTCACTACAGTTTCCTTTATATATTTAGTTCGATTTTCTCTATTTTTCCGCAGTTACTATATTTCTGCAATATTAGGCTTACCTTGTCATGGGGACCAGGTGCCGTCATGACATATTCACGGTTGGCGAATTAGGGTCGCGACACTCGTCTCCACTTTTTCGAGATTAGACGGGATACTCATTGAGTACACATTGATTACGTACTCATACTACACTTCTGTGCATTTTTGTTGCACAGGTATATGTACCTCTAGCAGCCTACTAGGCATAGCAGCGCGGATGATTCTGGGACTTGGTGTTGCATTATTCGAGATGACCCGCAATTCGTATAGTCCCTTTTAGCATACTGTATTTATTTCCTGTCCATTGTATTTCGGACGGATGTTGTATTTTATTTTCCTTAACAGTAGATGCTCATGCACTTGTGACACCCGGTTCTGGGATGGTTTTCGAAAGATTTGTACTAATCGTTTATTATTAAACTTGAATTTAAGTGGTGATCTTTTTTTTTTATTTATAAAAAATGGAAGGAAAAGTCCTAGATTTCAAAGGTATTAAAAAGAGAAGTTAATCGATGGAGTAAGTTGTCTTGCATGACAGTTTTGTCCGGCGCCACCACGACCCTTAGTGGATTTTGGGGCGTGACAGTACGCCTACCACGAAATATAATAAAATGGGAGCGGGTGGTATGCCTACCACGAGATTTAATGAAATGGGAGTGGGTGGTACCCCTATCACAAGATATGAGAAATGGGATCAGGTTGCACGCCTGCAACGGGTTGTGGACTGAGAATGAAATCTGCCTTTATTTTCCTTATCCTTGTTAGAAGTTGAATATCGGTTTCCTGATAATTCTCTTGAGATTCTGCTTTATCTATTAATACACGAAGCATGTTTCCCCCTCCCATCTTTATTTGTTTCTTTCTGCTTTACTTTCCGCTGTATATATATATATAACTGCACAGGTTTATGTGATAGTCCGGTCTAGCCTCGTCACTACTTCGCCGGGGTTAGGCTAGGCACTTACCATCACATGGGGTCGGTTGTGCTGATGCTACACTTTGTACTCTTTTGCACAGATCCAGGTGTCGGAGCAACTTATGGTGCGCAGCAGTAGTCAGGGAGTCGACCTTCAGTCCACGAGACTCCGAGGTAGCCTTGCTGGCGTCCCCGACGTCTCTTCTATCAGTTTTCATGTTTTGTTGACATTTTTTTTCAAGACAGACTATGTCCTTTATTTCAAACTTTTATTTCTAGTAATCATAGGCAGTCCGTGTATTATTGTGATACCAGGTGCTGGGTAGAGACTTGTATTGGTTTTCTAGATGCTGTTTCTATATCTAGTTCAGACTTCCGTTAAATTTTAGTTTTCGTTGTCTTTTAATTGCTTATTCATTGATAATTTAATTATTTAATCATGTATGAAACGAGATAGCTTAATGTTTGCAAAGGTTCTTGGCTTGCCTAGCTTCCACGAGTAGGCGTCATCACGACTCCGAGTGTGAGAAATTCGGATCGTGACAACACTATCTTTCAAGGAGTTGATTGATATTATTTGTGATGAAAACCAAAGCCTCTGATGGAGTGAAAGAATGGATTTAAGCTACTGGAAATGCAGTTGTTCAGGGTCTCGTGTACGTGCATCCGAATTAAATTAAAGGGTTTATTATGTTTTTTGTTATTTCCATCACCATAATATTTTATTTCCCTCTAATTTTAACATTGTTTTTCTTTCGCATGATTTTTATTTATTTTATCATTAGTTAGTATGTGTGTGTGTATATATTCCTCTGGAAATTAAAATAACCATTAGATGCAACATGAAAATGAAGATTTTTTAAAACAAATCAACAATTATTTATATGTAGACGAATACTTGTAATGTTAGATGGAAATTACCACCTTCTAATCGCGCACCATTACTTCAAGTCTTCAATAAACATACAAAAGCATAATAAGAAGGGTAGATTTGAATTTATGTACGTACCTTTTTTTCTTTTCTTTTATGATTCTTACTTTCTTGTGCAAGTAACTTTTACTTGCCAAATTTCACTACTGGTTTATTATAAGCAAGTTAAAGGTTGTTTAATGCTTCGGTATTTTAGTAAAAAAGCGAATATCAGGTTGCCTGTGTTGGTTTAGTTATGGTTTCATTTTTGGATAGAAATAGTTGGAGTTCTTTAGGCCTTTTCTCTTTGATTTTGATCCTTCTCCAATTATTTATTGCCTCCCAGAACAAAGAAAAAATAATAATTCGGAAAGGAGAGAGCACCGGCCGGGAAAAAATGTCAAATTTTCTAGAAGCTCAGCCTATGATTAGGTATGGCTGTACAGATTCACAAAAGCTCAGAGAAGTCGACCAATAAATCTTTACAATTTGGACTAGGCTTTAGTTGTATTACGCGTATTAAGTAAATCTGTCTCAATGTGAGCAAGTTTACATCTTTGCCTAATTGCATAATTTCGGATAACATTAAGGCAATTTTGGCTAGGGACATATGCTAAACTTAATGTTAGACTTTAATTCATTGGGCTTTAAAGGCTAGAAGTGTGAATTGGGAATTGGTGGGAAATAAAATGGAGGAAAATGAAAATTTGGAAAATTTGAATCAAGTGAGCTTTGTTAAATAAACTTTGTCCCTTATTGGTGAGGGACAACTACATTTGTGTGTATAAATATAGGATCACTTCTTAGAGCTCTTAAAGGAGTTGAAGAGAATGAAGTCTCACGCCGTCGTTGCTCGGCTTGGCTTCGGATTCGGATTTGTCAAATAATCGATGAGATTAATTTTTTTGACAAAGTTTATTTAATTAATTATTTAAGAATTAAGTAAGTGTCAGTCAGTTCATTAACAGAATAAACTGGAATCCAAAACGTTGGTTTTCCCTTTTGAACAGACACCTCTTCCTTTCCAATAATTGTTCACATTATGAACAGACATCACACCTCTTCCGACAATTGCCTATAAATTCGAGACATTGCTTCCTTTTCACACACTGAAAAATACAGAATTTCCTTCCTTCTGAAACTCTTGCATTCTACTTCGCAGTTTCTCTTTCAAATTCGTAAGTGTGATTTTGCTCCGTTCTTTGAGTTCGTTGGTATTCTGCAGTTTGTGTTGCCACTGTTGCAGGAAGGTTTATTCCGCTTCATCCTGGGAAGATTTAATCCACTACCTTGTCAACTTGTGAGGGGATTAAAATTCCTTAAGGACGCACAAGGAAATTATGGACTCGGAATACTTCTTATCATTTACAGTTTTTTTAATTTCTTCTAACAGTTTTTCTAATTTCTGTTTTAACACGATAACGACAACACTTAATGCTTTGAAGGTTGAAATGCAAGGATATGCTTCAATCAAACACTACTCCCACGTAAAAAATTCCGTAGAAAAATGTAAACTTACGTTCTAATAAATGGAGTAACAAATATCAACCGTTTGTACTCATTAAGAATAGGAATAGAGATGATCATTTCATCTATTGATATTAATAAGCTCAATGGTCATTCTTTTCATCTTCCTAACCTCAAGATGAAAAAAGACCTCGCAAAGTACTCCTTGAACACTTAAAATTAGATCTTCCATCATCGAGAATGTTAGGTCTTAAAATGTCCCTTTTTTTTAATGAGTTTTATTAGTCTCTATAGCAAAAACTATTAATCTTCTTGCTTTTACTTCTTTTCTAGATATTAGTTAACTTGTATATGTTCATAACTGAAGGTGTCAACAAGTACTTATTATTTGTTCTTTGTTTAACTTTTCCTCAAGTCTCAATTAATGTTCTTTAAATTTTGACCCTTCACTGAATAAATATGTATATATATCATAAGTTATTTTGTTTTTTAGTATAGGATTACGTCAAATTGATTTACTTTACTACTATGCTTAATGATGCATGGAAGCTAGATATATATGTGTTCTTTATGTATTACAACATATAGAAATCTTTTAAAGTCAAGCATAGGTCATTTGAATAACAAATATCTTAACTTCAAAATGTTATTAATTAGAAAATCTATGCATTTTTTGCTTATGCAACCATCTAATTTTATTTAGTGTAGTTCAATTTTGTTTTCTGCTGGGAATTACTGACTCTTGAGTCCAAGAGTTAGAGCATGTTTGAAAAGCCGCCTAGGAATTGGATTTGGGTGTAATTTGATGTAATTACACAGTTTGGCCAAGTAATTACTTGGTCAGCATGAAATTTGGTGTAATTGGAAGGGTGTAATTACACTCTTCAATTCTCAAGGGGGAGGTGAGAATTGATGGTAGTTACATTGTGTAATTACAAAGTTATTTTTTATTTTCTTTCCTTTTTATTTTTATTTTCACTTTAATGCCAAACCAAATGTAATTACAAAAAGGAGAAACTACCCCTTGAGAAACTACAAAGCAGCTTTGTAATTACACAGTATAATTACCACCAATTCTCACATCCCCTTGAGAATTGAAGAGTATAATTACATCCCTCCAATTACACCCAATTCCATGCTGACCAAGTAATTACTTGGCCAAACAAATATGCCAAACTATGTAATCAGTGGCAAAGCCAGAAATATTTTCAAGGGTGTTCAAACTTGAAAAAAGCAAAAAAGAAAAATTCGACAAAGGGTGTTCAACATAGATTTTATATATCTAAAATTAATATTTTACTTATATACACAGTGTAATTTTTCATAATTTTTCGGGAAAGGGTGGTCAATTGACCATCCTTTGCTAAAGGTGGCTTCGCCCATGTGTGTAATTACACCCAATTACACTCAAATCCATTTTAAGGTGGTTTTCCAAACAGACTCTTAGTGCGTAAATTGATATACTTGGTTAAATAAAGATAATTAATTAATTTTTCCCTTAAATTTTGTCTTTCCCAATTCCATTTGCTTGTTTCGAAGGTAAAACCTCTTCAAAAAGTCTGATTGTGGAAGAAAGAATTTAATATGAGTAGTATGAGGTGAATTCAGTGCATTAACTAAAATTAGAAGTGGATTAATATCCCGCGGTTAATGGTTATATCTATCTAGAATGCTCTCTATGAAGTGTTCGAAACTTTAAAAAAGCTTCATTGCAGATAATTAACGCTTTACATAAAATAGCACAAAAGGAATTAGAACGAATAGTTGTAACTTTACATGGAGTTTGTTGAGTTGATAAAATAGATGAGTATTGGAAGAAGAGATCAAAATGAGTTGCGTTGGTAGGATAGATTAGTTGAAAGAAAGAATGATAATAATACTCCCTTCTTTTACTTTTAGTTGTCCATTATTGACTTTGCATATCCCTTAAGAAATACTACAAATAAAGTGCATAATTTATTATTATACCTATATTAATTAGTTTGAGAAAATAATTTGGAATGAGTAATTAATGTTGAAGGACAAAACAAGAAAATAAATTATTTTTCTCTTGATATACGAAAAGTGACGAATAAAAATAAAAGTTTATTTTTAGAATACTTGACAACTAAATAGACGGATGCAATAATAAATAAGGATAAAACATGCTAAACTTATTGGTATCCGTTTTGGGTTTAATAGAGTCAAGCACAAAACTACAGTATGTAATTTCTATGTTTTTTTTCTATTCTTTTCGTACCAGCATCAACCAATTACTTTGATATCTTTTAAAAGGTTTCCTTACTTATACGTAAACGACACTTATGAGAATGACTAGCGACGGTGTGCCCGTGCTATGTCCGGGCCCAAGCTCAATCGGAAACATCCGAATATTTTGCATACAAGAACAACTGGATAAATAATTTTTTTCCAACTAAAATTTGAGTATTAGAGGATTAAAAAGTAAGGTGTATTTTAACTGTCGACATCGTATATATTTACCAATGTATGGTCTCTTATGCATTTTAAGTTAATTGATTCATTTTATACCATATATATTTTGATTTATACGTGCATGATGATAAATGAATTTCTTTTAGGTACAGCTGTCCAATAAAAAGAGCATGAGAATCACAAAAATATTGTTCCTCTCCTTTGTGGTGAGCTTAAAAAACTTAAGAGTTTTTTACGATGCTATTTATTTCTTATTTGATTTATGTACAAAGTGGTTTCCGAGGTATATATTAATAGTTACATGAGGTGCAACAATATTGTATACTTAAATTTTTATGATTACTGACTGGTTAATTATGTGGTCTTTTAGGAGTTCTTTTTAAAGAGTAGTTCAGATTTAACAAATTCTTAATGTATAACGAACGTAATTATGTGCTTCTAATATAAGTTTTTATAAGCTTACACCTCTTACTTTATGCTTCCCTTTTATCAAAATTTTTTTTTATTTTTTATTTTTTGTATTTTGTTTAGAATATAAACTATGTTAATTTCTTAATATCAAAATACTAAGGAATGATGTAAACAAATTAGTATTCCGATCCTTTTATAACTTTTTGCCGATCGATATTTTTTTTTTACCTTTTTTTTTCTTTAGGAACTTCATAAGTAATCTAGCACGTGAATTCCTAATATGAGGTAACCAATTCAGTTTCTAATAATCTTTCTTCCGGTCTTTGGTATTAACTTTTTCTAAGAGAGTATACCTAAGCGTTCACAAGGAAGTTAAAGTTTTTCTTAGTTAAAAGAATCATGTAATAGCACAGTTAGATCTGTAAATGAAGAATTATTAGCTCTCTATTTCCATGAAAAGAAAAGCTTTAAATATGAATAACAAATAATTCAAACGGAGAGGTGTTTAGGAGATGGGACAAATTTAAGTTCTCGCCACATTATGATGAATCATGATACCCTCATAGAAGTTGTGAATGAGATCACGTTTCAAAAAGAGAAAGCACATCAGCTCACACGTGTGTCAAAGCTCGGGTGGAGCCCACATTTTGAAGAAGATAAACCCTCTCTCCTAGGAGCAGTATTTACGCCAACTCACAAAAGACTACAACTATTGTTGCACACTGTACAACAGCTTAAGCATGAGCTTAGCAGTAGTATTTCTATAGCAACTCAAGTTTAGCTAAATGCCGACGTTGCCAACTTTGAGCAGAAAGCCAAAATAAATGAAAGTTCTAAAATACCCTTACTACCCCAAGCTCCTCTCCATCTATAATATTAGTAATACTAGTTACAATTAGCGTGGGCTATGCCCGGGCCCAATAACTATAGTCAAATATTTTGTGAAAATTACACGGGGCGTCTTATTTGGGCGTCCCCTTTTAACATGTAGTCGCTTTGTTTTTTTATTTGCATCCGTACCCACTTTTAAAAAACTTCAGTTTCCCTTTATAACTAGGAAACTTCAACGCTAGAGCTGAAGTTTTTATTTTATAACTGGCAAAAGTTTTCCGGTTACTAAACAAAAACTTCAGCTCCTTAAGTTTTTATTTTATAACTGAAAAACTTAAACTGGACAACTGCTTAAGTTTTTATTTTATAACTGGAAAATTTAAGCTGGAAAACTTAAGCTCTAGAGCTTAAGTTTTTATTTTATAACTGGAAAACTTAAGCTCTAGAGCTGAAGTTTCTGGATTACTAAACAAAAACTTCAGCTATAGAGCTGAAGTTTTTATTTTATAACTGGCAAACTTCAGCTGTAAAACTGAAGTTTTCCGGTTACAAAGACGAGCTAAAGTTTTCCAGTACAAAAGAAAAACTTAATCTGAAAAACTGCTTAAGTTTTTATTTTATAACTGGAAAACTTAAGCTGGAAAACTGCTTAAGTTTTTTTTTTATAACTGAAAAACTTAAGCTCTAGAGCTTAAATTTTTATTTTATAACTAAAAAACTTAAGCTGGAAAACTGCTTAAGTTTTTATTTTATAACTGAAAAACTTAAGCTCTAGAGCTTAAGTTTTTATTTTATAACTAGAAAACTTAAGCTCTAGAGCTTAAGTTTTTCGGTTACAAAGACAAAAACTTCAGCTGAAGTTTTTCAGTACAAAAGAAAAACTTCAGTTAACTTTAGCTGAAGTTTTCTAGTACAAAAGAAAAACTTCAGCTGAAGTTTTCCAGTACAAAGAAAAACTTCAGCTGGAGTTTCCAGTACAAAGAAAAACTTCAGTCCACGGGGCTGAAGTTATGTGAAAAGCGGGTACGTTTGCAATTTTTTTGCAAAGCGGACACAGGTTAAAATGTGGCACAAAAAGCGGGTATAGATGCAATTGCCCCAATATTTTAGGTTATAAGTTTCAAAAATCTTTTTCTTCTAAATTTGGTGCGTAGTCAAGTGTCATTATTATAAAATAGGACAGAGAGCTATTATAGTTAGAGTATTATATAGTTTCAGAATGTCAGTTTCATGATGAAATAAGTAAGAGGCACATCTTTAAGAAATAATAAATTTATAAATTTTTTTGAAAAAAAATATTAGACTTACAAATTTCGCTTTGCAGAATCGAATCAATCACAAAGTAAAAACAACTTATATATTTTCTAGAAGATGTCGATGTCACGACCCGAATTTTCCACCATCGGGAGTCGTGATGGCGCCTACTAATGGAAGCTAGGCAAGCCAACTCTTACTTATCTATCCATTTTTACAACTTTCGTTTTAAAACATATAGCAATAATAATATGGTTATAGCGGAATAAATTAACTTAGCGAAAGACTTAGTAAACATTACTAGATGCGATATCGAAATCCAAACATAAATCACTACCCAAGAACTAGTGTCACAATACTCACAAACTTCTAAGAACACTACACATAACCGTCTGAAAGAAATATAAGACTGTTTGTCTCGAATACATGAGATAACAAACTGATAAGTAAAGATAGAAGAGACAATGGGTACTGCGGACGCCTGTAAGACTACCTCGATGTCTCAGTGGTCGGAATATCAACAATCGCTCCACTGTCGATGTCGCTGTCCGAAACCTGTATCTGCGCAAAAAGAGCGCATGTGTAGCATCAACACAATCGACCCCATGTGCTGGTAAGTGTCTGGCCTATCCCGGCGAAGTAGTGACAAGGCTAGAACCAGAACCCACATAAACCTGTACAGTTAAATATATATATACGACAAAATAGCAGAAAACAAGCTCTAATAATTAAGAAGAGAAAACACGCTCTAGAATAGCCACAGAATATTTATTAGTAGAAATAAAATAAAGGTATGTAATTCACTTTCAAACTCAACTCACCTTATTACAGGAAAGCAACCACTCACTCCCTTTTTAATATCAATACAGTACACAATATGTCACTGACAACTATGGCCAATATCAACAATCAATATAATTGTGGTAGGTGTACCACTCGTTTTCATTTATTTATCAAAACTGTACATAATAGGTCACCGGCAACTATGGCCAATACCAACAATCATTATCTGTTAGTGATGCGGCGTGCACCCCGACCCTCCCGATATGTCACCGACATCTATGGCCAATAACAGTACATAATAGGCTACCGGCAACTATGGCCAATGCCAACAATCATTATCTGTTACTGATGCGGCGTGCATTCCGACCCTTCCGATATGTCACCGGCATCTATGGCCAATAACAGTAATCATGCAATATATTACCGGTAGGAAAACGAATAATAATTTACCAACGATATATATACATTACCGGTACGAAACCAATCATCTTTAATCAACAATATATATATTACCGGTATGGAACCAATAATCTTTAAATCAATAATATTTATATTATCGGTATGAAACCGATAATCTTTATATATATATATATATATATATATTACCGGTATTAAACCAATAATAATTCCTTTCATATAATCACATAAGATTATTACAAGTTTAATCTATTTAAAACTCACGGTCATGCTCGACCTCCAACGTATAGATACTCGTCACCATGCCTATACGTCGGACTCCACCCATAACAATTAGCACGTAAACTCAACTCCTATTCCCTCAAGCTAATNTTGATTTAATATCATCAATACTACTCAACAAACTAGTTCAAATGCCTAAATATAATTTTTCCAACATTCTGCCCGGAATAGTAAAAATCGACCCCAAGCCCACGTGGTCAAAATACGAGGTTCGAACCAAAATAAATTTACCCATCCATCCACGAGTTCAAATATGTAATTTGTTCTTAAGTTCGACCTCAAAACAAGGTCTAAATCACATATTCTTTGAAAACCCTAACTATACCCATTCCTCTAATTTTTCTACCCATTTACACATGTT
>MU756246.1:31629-43312 GCA_026770625.1 Nicotiana glauca | reverse complement strand
TTTGTATTATTTTATTATTGTTTTCTCGCACTTGTATATTATAATTGTACAGGTTAATTGTGGTAGGTCCTGTCTAGCCTCGTCACTACTTCGCCGGGGTTAGGCCAGACACTTACCAGCACATGGGGTCGGTTGTGCTGATGCTACACTTCTGTACCTTTTTTTTGTGCACAGATCAGGAGGCAGCTTACGGACCACCGCAGCAGTTCTAGACCGGGAGCCCACCTTCAGTCCAGAGACTCTTAGGTAGCTTAGCTGACGTCCGCAGGCTCGGAGTCTCATCTATGTCATTTCAGTTCTGTTCAATTGTATCGAGACAGACTCTTGTGTATTTTCTTTCAGACTGATATTTTTAGTACTCCTTAGTAGTCTGTGAGTAGTGACACCAGATACTGGGTAGAGGTGTATTTTGAAACTTCCGCATTTTTATATTGTTTTGATAAAACTAAGTCTTCCACACTTATCTAATTATTGTTAGAATAATATGTTGTTGAGGGTGAATAAAGAAAGGTTGTATTGTTTGGCTGGCCTAGCTACGTTAGTAGGCGCCATCACGATGCCCGATGGTGGAATAAATTCGGGTCGTGACATTAACCGTACCCAATATCCTTTCAACTATCGCCCTAGGGCCATAGGTGTCCAGTATCAAAGCACAATAAATAACTTGTCAATTACTATGACAATCTCAGGTCAAACGAAAATTCTTACATCACATTCTTCAAGAGAATATTCTATTGACAATTTATGGTAATTCTAACTATTAGGAATTATCCAATGAGTTGGTTCAATGATCATATATTTATATGCATTATCTATCTATGCGAATTAGTTAATGAGATCAACTAATCTTTTATCTAATAAAGACGATCACATAAATATTGATCTTACGAGATTACCAATGTCCAAATTAATAATCCTACGATCAAGAACAAATTTAGATTAAATTATAAGAAACTTGACTCTCATTATCATGATCTCCATCACAATGTCAAATCTCAATATTTAATCAAGGACCGTATCAAGTTAATCAAATAATTAATAATATGATGAATGAATATCAAATGCATGTATATTTTATATCAAATAACCTTCACAAAATATGTTCAAATCATCAAATATGATATTGGATCTAGGGCATATATACTATATCCCTAACAACAAGATCCTGGATTGAATTGTTGAAACCATACCGCTAGTGTGAGTCCTCACACTTGCGGCACTCCGTCGCGTTCCGCCGTCCAGCACGAAACCCCCTCCATAGCCCCACCAAATCTTCCGCTCCATTGTCTAGAAGCTTCCCCTCTCCCTCGCCGTCGCTGCCCCTTTCTTCTCACAAATCCTAAATCAGTTTAAATCTTCTGGCTCACTATATATGTATTGATTGTGGCTGGAATCAATACTTTTAGGTATAAAAAACTATAGAATGAATAAAACTTTAGTGAGGTAATCAAATTGCAAGAACATGAGATCATGATTGGTGATTCATTATGATTTTATACTACTAGCTAAGACAAAGGATCATGTAATTTAATATTACTATTTTAATATTAAAGCGCAATATATCTCAACACTTAAAATTTGTTTCATTGTCCCTCACTAAAAAGGAAATAATGTGGGTTTTGATTTGATTTGTACCGCAAGTATGATGAAGTTGTAATTATTACTATTAAGTATTGATTTTGAATTGTTTGATGTGAGTTGTAAGTTATAACTAAACAGTATTTACTATGTGTCAAAAAAGTAGAAAGCTCGAAGAATAATTGTCACTTGTCAGCACCTACGATTTATATTAGGTTATTGTGCCAGCGGCATACCCAGAATTTTTTATAAGCCATGTCACTATTTTAAGAAGCGAGCAAATAAGTAAATTGGTAGCAATATTATATTAATAGTAACAAAATTCGAATCATATTAATAAAACGCAACTCAAGTATATCATTGAACTCTTTATGAGCATGTATTTTTTTGAAATGTATTCAAAATAATCTAATTAGAAATTATACTAATTTTTTTTTATAGAAGGCATTAAACAATCAGTCAAAAGCTCGTTATTTATTTGATTCCTTAAATTATTTTATACTTTATAGCCGAGAAGTGGGATGTAGAAGAAAAAAAATAGCTGAACTAACTTATTGAAATGGATGACAGGAAGCAAGAGAACTTAATGCCCCTACAATCTGCATCGTTAGCCTTGATGCAATGGTTTGGTATTTTGTTAATATAATAATACAAATACAAAAGGCACAAAACTTTAAAACAAGGAAATGAAGCTACAGGATTCGAACATTGGCTTCCCCTAGAAAAATAATGCTCCTGAACAAGAGAGCTGCTTAGCCCATTCTGTCATGTGGTGTCACTGTAATATATTTATTCACTCTTTAGTTTTGTATTTTAATTATATATACTTATTTAGTAAAATTTTCCGACCAAGCGATGTCACAGTAAAATTTTCCGATCAAGCGGTGTCACGTGACACCGCTTGGTCTAAGCCTCTAAGGTAAATTCACCCCTGCATTATGTATTATCATACTTATAGCCTGAATACCCAAAAATATTTTTTTCTTCTAAAATCTTGATCAAACACTTCAAATTTAAGGCAAAATAGCCTCTGAGCCACTTAAACTTGTACTGATTCATCAACCCTGTACAGAAACTTTGTGTTTTTCCATTTGGACACCCCAACTCAACTACTTGCACATTAATAGACTAACTCAGTTGAGCGTATTTCTCAGCCGCGATAACATAATTGACACGTCACTTAATTGATCTTTTATAGTTTGACATGCGTAATTTGTGGGTCCCACTTTAAAAAAAAATCCCAAATGCTCCTCAAAATACCCCATCCTCAACGGGTTCTACCATCTCCACTGAAACCATATACCACCTCCTCCCGCTTCTCTTTTTTTTCCTTTTCAGAACCCTGATCTAGCATACCAGCAATAATACCGCTGCTAACACTGTCACCATATTTCCTATGGGAAACCTACAATCCCTTTTCTAAACATCAAAACTAAAAGGTGAAATACATAAATCGCCTCTTGAAGTTGTCCTCGACGGGCAAGCAAACACTTCAAGTGACACATTTATCAATTTGACACTTTAAGTGCCTATTAAATGTATCTCGTAGACACTTCACACTGACATGGCAAGTTACGTGTATATTAGTTACATTTGAGCGCGTGAGTTTTTCAGCAGACTTCTTCTTTCTTGCTTTTAGAATTAAATTAAAATTTGCAAGTGGATCCCACGGTATATTATCATTTTACAATATCAAAATATTTTTTGGGCATTGATCTAAAACCTAAATTGTGCCCTTTTTCTAAAGTAGAATTGTGCCCTTTCGTTGTCCCTACTCCCCACCATCTAGGTTCGCCGGAAACCACTTGTTGGGCTCATAGTAGGAGGCCGTATATGGGTTTGATTTTAGATCTTCTTGGTTGTGATTCGTCTGATTATTATTTTTTTACTGGACTATTTTGTGGCAAAGAAGATGACGTAGCTCCAGTATTCGCCATGGTAGCAACATTCCGGCGAAGTACCATATCTAAACTCTGCGGGTTTGTTTGTGTCTGGTTTTCTCGCTTTTGTTACTGTTCATTCTTCATTTTTTCTCTTTATAGGTTATCAAAAAGTGAAAAAAGGAAGGTCCTTACATCACAGGAAACTGCACCGAAAATTAAAAAAATGGGATGTTAAACCTTCTTCTTACCATGCTATCCTCCAGGGAAATTGAAAATTTAGATTGTACTCTAATTAATCAATGGTGGCTGGAATTTATGTTAGGGTTCTATCTCTTACTGTAAGACTATGATAATGGATTTTCTCTTTGAAACAACGAAGAAGATAGGTGACACAAAGAGTTCTTTTTCTTTAATTGTTTTTTTAATTTACATTTGTTAAGTTTTTATTATAAATTATGCGTGTCATTTTTTAATGGGTTTATTTGCCATGTCATTGGCAAGTGTAGTTCACTCACATAGTTTGTTGGACTCGGGTATTTACTTGATACGCTTAATAGGTACTTAAAGTGTCAAAATGGTAAATGAGTCACTTGAAGTATTTGTTTGACCATTGAGGACAACTTGAAGGGGCCGTTTATGTATTTTGCCAAACTAAAATCCAGAAACGAAATACACGAAGAAGAAGAAAGAAAAAAATCTTAAGAAAATTTTGAAACTCAAATGTAAAGATAAAGAAAAATCGTTTTTGCTCAAGTTTTCTCATCTTTATATCTAGTCCTTTGTAAATCAGAAAGAATGAATCGATTTGACGGGGTCTAGATAATATTTTTGGCCGGAAAAGAATTGTAACGCTCATATGACGCATCTATTTTTTCTTAAAATTAGAAGGTAATTTAGGAGTAACTTAATTGGTTATTTGCATCGTATTTGATGAAAAAATCTGAATGCTTGACTTATTAAGGAGAAAAGAAGGGGATAGGAAGGGGGAAAGAACATGAAAGTTGGAAGACAAATACTGGAGAGGAAGATGAAAGGGAAACTGGGGGAGAAGGGGGGACGTGAATTCTGGAAAATAAGAACAAAGCGTGGGAAGGAGAGGTGGGGATGGGAAGAATAATAAAGTGAGAAGGGGACGGTGGAACTCACATGATTTTTCTTTTATTTTTTGTCTTATCTTTTCATTCTTAATTCTAATTATGTGTTAGTATTTTTTTTTTACATAAACAAATTGAATTTACGCACCTAATTTGCGTGAATTACATAT
The DNA here is from genome assembly GCA_026770625.1 of Nicotiana glauca. Lineage (NCBI taxonomy): Eukaryota > Viridiplantae > Streptophyta > Magnoliopsida > Solanales > Solanaceae > Nicotiana > Nicotiana glauca. The sequence goes on along the minus strand of MU756246.1, from coordinate 38,587 downwards.
AGCATTGCCATATCACACATGATATTGCCATGTAAGTATAGTTAACGGTCAAAAATATCTATTGATGTACAAAGAGTTAAGTTGGGGTGTTTAAATAGGAAAGCATAAAGTTTCTATACCGAATTGACAAATGAATACAAGTTTAAGTAGCTCGGAGGCCATTTTGCCAATTAAAAAAAGTACATTTTTTGTAAAAAAACAAAAAAAAAAAAGTACTTCTAGTCTTAGAAAACTTGGCCAAACATTAGCAACAATATACTCCTACCTTATTTTTACCAAATTTGTAATAATAAGATCAAATTACTAAATTCCCGTTTGGATATATATTTTGGCTATGTAAATAAAAGTTTTGGAAACATTGTTTGTAATTTTTTTAAAAATATTGAATAAAAAAATCAAGTTCCAAAAACCGATTTGTGAAAATAAAAATATAATCACAAAAGATTATTAAATATACACTTTTTACATAAATCAATCTATTTCAAAAAGTTCAAATGTTCAAACTCACTGTTTAAATTAGGTTGAATACATATGGATATGGAGACATTTAAAGTTAGCACGATTTTTCATTTAGACACCTAAACTTAAGGGTGTTTCTATTAAGCACTTATACTGCCCGAAATTTATTCCAATTAAGCACTTCTTTGACAATTAGCCAAACTTACAAAGTTTGTGCAATGCACTCGTTGCTGGTGTGGCGAATGACGAATAAAAAAGGACATATATCATTTTTGAGTTTAAAAAAAAAGAGAAAAATTATGTTAAATGTACTTAATAAACAAAATAAAAATAACATTCTAAAAAAAAGAAAAACTTAATTTACACCCAAGAAAGAACACATTTCAAAAAAAATGAGACATTAGTGTTCCAGAAATCAGTGTTCTTGGTATTCTTCACTATCTTCATGTGTGTTCTTGTTCCAACCACGATTTTAATCCAATTTTTATGAGAAACTCCTCCAAATTTGTTAATTCAAGTTTTGGCAATAAGGTGCCCACCTGGAGAACAAAGGAATACCGTTCAAGTTTTTGGCAATCAAGCGCCCACCTGGAGAACTAGGGAACACAGTTCAAGTTTTGGCAATCAGGCGCCCGCCTGGAGAACAAGGGAACACAGTTCAAGTTTTGGCAATCAGGCGTCCACCTGAAGAATACGGGAATATAATTCAAGTTTTGGCAATTAGGCGCCCACTTGGAGAACAAGGGAATACAATTCAAGTTTTGGCTATCAGGCGCCCAACCTGAAAAATAAGGGAATACAGTTCAAGTTTTGGCAATCAAGTGGCCACCTGGAGAACAAGGGAACACAGTTCAAGTTTTGGTAATCAGGCGCCAACCTGGAGAACAAGGGAATACAGTTCAAGTTTTTGGCAATCAGGCACTCACCTGGAGAATAAGGGAATATAATTCAAGTTTTGGCAATCAAGCGCCTACCTGGAGAACAAGGGAATACAATTCAAGTTTTGGTAATCAGGCGCCCACCCAGAAAATAAGGGAATATAATTCAAGTTTTGGCAATCAGGCGCCCACCTGGAAAACAAGGGAATACATTTCAAGTTTTGGGAATCAAGCGCCCATCGGGATAACAAAGGAATACAGTTCACTTTGGCAATCAGGCGCCCACTTGGAGAATAAGGGAATACAGTTCAAGTTTTTGCAATCAGGCGCCCACCTGGAGAACAAGGGAATACAGTTCAAGTTTTGGCAATTACGCGCCCACCTAGAGAACAAGAGAATATAGTTCAAGTTTTTGGCAATCAGGCGTCCACCTGGAGAATAAGGGAATACAGTTCAAGTTTTGGTAATCAGGTGCCCACCTGGAGAATAAGGGAATACAGTTCAAGTTTTTGGAATCAGGCGCGCACTTGGAAAATAAGGGAACTAATTTTAGAATTCAATTCGAGTTAGTAACAACACAAACTCGCCTCAAGAGTACAAGTCAACAGTTCAAGATGCACAACAGAACAATTAGAAGTGGCAGGATCAAGTTTGAAGATGTGTAGATAGGATTCTTGTAATTCATAGATCATAGTTTTGCCTAGCATCTTTTTATTTTGTCTCGGTGTAATAATAAGTTCAGCAAGCAGTAGCAGCAACAACAACAGTAAAATCACAGCTTCCCTGTAGTTCCAGCTACCAAAACTTTCCAAACTACACTAACCTGATTCCTTTATAGCCAAGCATATGTAGGCAACCTCGGAAGCAAGGTTCGGTCAGTTCTTTCAAAAAATGCTTCTCACAGAGTATTCAAACGGGCAAAAATCACTCGTATCCACTCACTTTATCTTTGCCCGAAAACTCTTCATGTTTCCAAGCAAAGAGGGAAAGCTGTGAGCACGTAATTTTTACCCTATGTGAAATACTCCTACAAATTAGAGAAATAATTTTTTTCCAATTGTTTATAATTTTATAGGATTTTTGTAGGAATTTGTGTTGATTATTTGCATTTCTGTGCATGTTTACTTTTATTAAAATCATAAAAAATACCAAAAAAATGCCATGCATCGCAATTAGATTTTGTTTCCATGTTTTTAGAATTAATTAATTAATTAATTGTTCTACTAAAATAAAAATCACAAAAATAGTTTATTTTTGTATTTTTAGCTTTAATTTTAGATTAGTAGTTTTTATATTTTAATTTAGGATCAAGTAATTGTTATAAATTTCATAATTAGATAATTAGTTTAATTTTAAAATTTAGATTAACTTAGAATTTTTAATTAAAGAAAAAAAAAGAAAATAAAAGGGGGGTAATTGAACAAAGAGGTTTAAATTTGGATTTGGGCTGATGTTATGCCCAAATCCGTTTCCAAATATGCACAGATTGAAGCCCAAATAATTGATATACCCGATCCAAACCACCACTGGCCAAAACAACATCGTTCTATGACTATTGAATCCCATATGTTGATCTTGTTTGATCAAACGGATGGGAACTAACCACTCCTACCCATTTAACTGTCTGAACCCACCCTCTAAACCCTAAATCCCCTTCTCACTTCCGTCTCTCAACCTCAGAGTTACGAAACCCTAGCCGCCTTCATTCCTTCACCAGCTCCGCCATATTTTGCCGCCAGAAATTGCCTCACGGCGGAGGCGACACCCTAAACCCCACCAAATTAACACCCTATGACCTCCTTGCCCCCTTTCCAAATCTAAAATCCATCTCCCTCAAATTCTTGCCAACAGTTTCGAATCTTAGATCTAATATCGGAATCCTAAAACCCTAATCCCTCCCAATCAACCAAAAATTTCACCAGGCCGTCTCTTCACTCCCCTCACCCCTAATACCTTGCTGGTTTTCCTAAAAGGCCCCTCAAAATCAAGCTTTTTCAGATCAAAAATCTTAAAACCCTAAAGGTCTATATTGAGTTTATTCCGGAGACTAAATGGTTCGAACCTACATGAGTCACTTGCTCTTGACAAGAGCAATTGATTCATGTGGGTTTGATTTATTTTTCAAGCCTGTCAGAATCAGTTCCATACTCCAGTCAGGTTCATCAAGTCCAGTTCGTGTCTCACGTTTAGCATAGGTAATTTCCCTTTATGATATGTTATTCTTTCCTTTCCTAGGTTTTTCTTTTCCATCGTCCTGTTTTTGTCTCAGTTTAACGCATGATTTTAGGTTTTTTCTTCTTTTAAACTGTTAGTTGTTTGTTTATGCATTGATCATTAGATTAATCCAAGCATGATGAGACTTCATTTCAATTTGCATGGTTTTAGCTTAACTAGGGTTTTTCATGAATTGGTCACGCTATCTTTGCTTCCATTGCTCTTGTTTAAACTGCTCTCCTCCTATATTCTGTAATTAAATTTCAGCATATTAATTCATGAATTGAGTAGTTTAACTTCTAGGATTACTTTGGGATTTTGTTTTCCTTGATAATTCTGGTTTAGTTACTATGTAAATGTATTTAGCCGTTTGAGTTTAGTCTTGTTTAGGTTTAATTAGATAAACACTTTTGTCTACTGATTAGGTTAGTCTTAAGTTTAAATTGCATCATTTTGATTTTGTTTGCCCTTTTTAATCTGGATTCTGATCCTTTGATGAATGTTGTCTTTGATTTGTAAATCATTGGGACTTATAGGGACCTAATTGAACTAAAAAACTTAGGGAAATCGATATCCCTTTTGATTCTATCCACGAGCATGTTAGGAATAACGGACCCCGGATGAATCCCTAGTTGATCATCCTCGACCCTAATCTTCGACTGATATCAATTATGTACATCAGCCTAAGTGATAGCTGAATACTCGATCAAATTTTGCTTCAACTGTTGTGAAGCTATGGAACTCTGAATGTTGAGACCTTGAGTGAAAGCTTGAACAACCCAATCGTCGATGAGCGGTGGCAATTCCATTCTCTCCATTTGGAACCGAGATATGAATTTCCTGAGCATCTTGTTATCTTTCTGCCTTACCTTGAAAAGAACCGACTTTCTTGTTGCAACCTTAATGGCTCTGGCGTATGCCTTAACAAAAGAATCTGCAAGCATAGCAAACGGATCAATAGAATTAGACAGTAAATTATGATACCATATCGTGGCACCCTTCGATAGAGTCTCCCCAAATTTCTTCAGCAATACAGATTGAATTTCATCATCTTCCAAGTCATTTCCTTTGATGGCGCACATGCATGAGGTGACGTGTTCATTTGGATTAGCCGTCCTATTATACTTAGGAATATCGGACATACAAAACTTCTTGGGGATTGACTTCGAAGTTGCACTTGGGGGGAAAGGTTATTGTACAAACTTTTTAGAATCTAGTCCTTTCAAAATCGGTGGTGCCCCCGGGATTTGGTCGACCCTGGAATTATAGGTTTCCACTTTCTTATCATTTCCACGATCTTCTTGTCCCATGTCTCGATTTGCTTTGTCAACTCTTCGAGTACTTTTATAATAACGGGATTGGTCTTCGATTCCTTCTCATTCAATTTTCTCAAAATCGATTCAACCGTGTGCACAACTTCTTGGGACGACTCGAGTTCGACCCTGCTCGGCGTGTGGTTCTGATTTTGGATCAGAGCTATTGCTACCTGTTGGGCCTGCAACATTTTGAATATTACTCGTAGGGTAATCCCGCCATCTTCACCGTCATGTGCATTCTGAGTAGCTGATCGGGTACCCCCACAAATGTTGCTTTCAGGATCGATGGCCACATTTCCATTGATGGCTACATGTGATCCGACGTCGATGGGTGTATAGCCGAAACTCCATCGAGGCCAACAGGGGTGCAACGTTTCTTGATGCAATGTTCTCATTCTCGTCGTGGTGGCTGAGATCATTGTCAATGTGTTGAGGTGTTGACTAAGAGTTTGACATCTTTTAATCCTATAATCAAAGACACTTTAAAGAACAAGCATAAAATAGTGTGTGTTACGAAAAATTTTACCAGACAATCACTATTATCCTTAGTCCCACGGTGGGCGCCAAACTGTTTACCCTATAATGGATAAAAATTGAATTTATACTGTAATTTTAAGGACACGTGATTCACTTAGCACAAATTGAGAGAAAACATAAATTAACAATTAAATTAACTGCGAATATAAATGAAGCAAACCAAATAAAATGTATAGCTTTAACCCTTGAGCTAGACTGCCCTCGAATTAAATGAATGTTTCGCCGGAAAGTATGAACACAGTAACAAGAATATTGAGAGCTTAAGAGAAAGTGAATATATAGCTTTATGTAACGTGAATATCCTCCTCAATACATATAATCAGCTCCCCTTTATATAGTAGGGGAGTCCTACTCCTAATACAATCCTAAATACGGTAAGAAATTCCCTAATTAACTGCTAAATCAGCCTCTCATTGATGCGTGCCGAGATTATCTCCATGAACCTCGCCTGATTGCGGATATATTAGATTTCCGTTATTTGGTTCAACATGATTCCCTCGATCTTGCTCGATCTCTTTCCAGCTTGGTCTCGATTGTGGATGATCTCGATCTTAATTGGTACCTAAGTCATGAGCTTGGCCATCTAACTTCGTGTCACGATGGGGTCGGACCTTGGCATGTCACACCCCGGTCTCGACTAGTCATACTAAAAGGGACAAGCCCAAATTGACCGTATACACATACTTTTACTTTGTTATTGTTCAAAATCGGTAGTATCATTTTTTCTTTAAGTTTCACGATATTGTTACTTTATCACGCGAGCAATTTACTATCCGATGATACTTATTATTTCAATAGGAAAAATACATAAATGGCCCCTTTAAGTTGTCCCCAACGATCAGACAGATACTTCAACTGACCCATTTACCATTTAGACACTTCAATAGGCTATTAAGTGTTTCAAGTAAATACATATTACTTATATGGCATGTGTGTGTTTGCTACCAATATTTTGGGCGCGTGAAGTCATTTTACAAGCTCAGCACAAGCTTAGATAGCAGCTTCCATGGAGACGGATCTGTAATAATGGTTGCTCGAGCAATATCTTTAATTTTCACAATTCCAGCATTAACACAAAAAGTAAGTTAATCCAAACTAACACCTGATTAGAGTATAGTAATGCCTTCTCGTTAACAAATTGAATTTGGAATTCAATCTAATTATTTTGATCTGAAAATTGGAGATCGAATCGATTAAATGTTCAAAATCTTTATTGAAAGCTTCTTTGTGAAGTGGAATCTACAGATTAAGGATGATCGCAACTGATTCGATAAGCTTTGGTTTGAAGTTTTCGAAGTTTGTTCAAAGAAGACGATGACGGGGTTTTTCGAAAAAGACGAAATTTTTGGGTTTGTTCAAAGTCTATTCGAATTTTTTTGGGTCTGTTCGAATTTGCTCGATAAAGTCTGTTCGACCACTGATACTGGGTTTGTTTGGATTCTGTTGAAGAAGACGAAATTTCTGATATTGAGTTTGAAGAATCATATCCTACACTTCATCCTTACTCCTCAAAGTGTAACCAATTCCAGTTGCTTTTGATATTTTGGGATTGAT
>MU756246.1:4009-30687 GCA_026770625.1 Nicotiana glauca | reverse complement strand
GGGAGGGGGGAGATTGGCGTTGGTTTGTAAAAGTTTTCTTTTTTTCTTTAAATGTATTTTTTTAATAATTATATGTATCAAATATTTATTACAAATTACATGTGTCATTCTTTTATTAGTTTATTTAATACATCACTAGCAAGTGTAACTCACACATATGTTTTGCTGGGCCAGGATATTTACTTGACGCACCTAAAAGCTTCTTGAAGTGTCTATGGTAAAGGGGTCAGTTGAAGTATTTGTCTGGTTGTTGGGGACAACTTAAATGGGTCGTTTATGTATTTCGCCGGATGTAAGGCTACCTAGTGGCTAGTGCCATGAAATGCAAGAATGATTCTGCTTTTATTTATGGTTTAATACATAAAATGACACCTAAATTTGTTATAATTTTTCATTTAGACACTTTAAGTAAGATTTATTTCGATTGAGTATTTGTAGTAGACCCAAAGTATACCAATCAGATACATTTTGCTGGCATAATTGATAGAGTGAGTTACACATATAAAATGCTCGTGTTAATTATTCTCTAGTAATGTTCTATGATATTTTCGATGCATAAATGTATGTTCATACACATTTTTTTCTCTTAATTACTTTATTTTACTTAGAAAAACTATTAATTGTGACTTATTTTTTGGCAAAATACAGTAATGAATATCAAGCCAAAGAACATTCTATACGTTGAAACATCAACTATGCCGGCGAAATATATCTTGAATTGGCATCAAACTAAGGTTTACTTGAACTGTTTAAATAAAAAATCGTGACAACTTTAAATTTTTTCATATGTATTCTTCATTTATCTACATATTAAAAGGTCCGTGGAGAAAAAGAAAAAAAGAAAACTAAAGGCTGGAGAGATAAAAGAAATATATTAGGAAAAGGTGAGTCGAAGATAAGATTCCCCTAAAATGCAGGGGCATTGAAGCAAATAACATGCATCAGTTTGTCTCTTTTGTCGGAACCAAAATTAATTTACAAATGACAAAGTCACAAAACCGTTAAACCTTGAGCGCTGTACCGCTAGACCAGCGATATATTGACGAAACAAAAAAGGAAAATCCATTAAACACGAGAAAATCAACCATAGGACCCACGAGAGAATGAACTAGCCGTTGGAGACTTGAAATTCAAAACCCCAATTTACGGACGCCTTATAGCTCGTACTCTTTCCATTTCGATATCCTTTGTTTTCTCTCTATCAGATTTTGTCTTCTCAGATCTCAGGCGCAAATCAATCGTCTTCTGTTCCTTTCAGGTAAATCTAAGAAGCATTCTCTCTGTTGTTTCCTTTTTCAATTTCAGGTGAAAAGAAGCTAACTTTACTTCATATTGTCAAATTCTCTTTCCTTTTTTCGCTCAATAATCTTCAGTTTGTTGTCAACTTGTCGATTTTGTATAGTAGTAAAAGTAGTACTTGAGATTATTCATTTAAGCCACCTGTTTTCTAGTAGTGCTTACTGCGCAAATTACTTGAATTTGGCGACATTCAAATTATTTTGTCAAACAAGGAAATCCTAATTTTTAATCGGAAGTTGAAGTGGAAAATAGGGAAATAATCCGAGATCTAAGACCCTGGATTTCTTATTTTTATTGTTTTTGGTTTTTTGGCAGTTGTATTTAACGAATATTATTTACTATTCTTCCTGTAGTACACTAGTGAAGTTAGGTACCATCTTCTTCTTTTTTTTTTGTTTTTTTTGTGTGTGTGTGTGTGTGTGTTTATTCCTTATAAAACAGAAACAATTTTAAAATTGGGTTTAGTTCTGTATGAGTACTTGGCAGGGGACGAATGTAGAGTTTTGTTTAGGGGTATTTCCGCATTCACAGTCTTCAATTTGAACCATAACTAACCAAGTTTTCACCCATTACCACAAAGGAGTAACAGGGTGTTGTGGTTACTCCGCCCTGGGCTTAAATCGACCGTGTTTAGGGTTATTTATAAATTCTCGCACTGTGTCAATTGTTAAATTGGTTTCTTTTTACAATAAGATCATCAGAACATCTAAGAATCCATTATTCTCAGTCTCCTTTCAAGAGGCTTTTGCATCTTTCAGCTGGAACTCATTTTGGGGAATTACTGGTCTATATCTAGTCAAGATGACTGTTAGAACTCCTGGTACTCCAGCTTCAAAGATAGATAAGACTCCCGCAACCACGCCTAATGGGCATCGAGCTAGAGAGGAGAAAATTGTTGTAACAGTAAGGTTAAGGCCTCTGAACAAAAGGGAGCTTTCAGCTAAAGACCATGCTGCATGGGAATGCATCGATGATCACACAATTATTTATAGACCAGTGCCCCAGGAACGTGCTGCTCAACCTGCTTCATCATTTACATTTGGTAATTGAAAGGCCCATCCATTGCCTCTATTGTTCTTGTCATTGCCTGTCTTATCTTATTTAGACTCTATAAAATCTGATTGACAATATACCATTCTTTTTTTATCTCAGATAAAGTCTTCGGTCCAGATAGTATAACTGAAGCAGTGTATGAGGAAGGAGTAAAGAATGTGGCTTTATCCTCTTTGATGGGAATAAATGGTAAGTCTCTTGCCCGTACTCATAAAGTAGGTTTTATATAAATAAATCAAGCTTTTAGGGAAACATTTTGATCGTGGATTTTTTGCATCTCAGCAACTATATTTGCGTATGGACAAACCAGCAGTGGGAAAACTTACACAATGAGGGGAATTACCGAGAAAGCTGTAAACGACATATATGCACATATAATGAGTGTAAGTGATAAGTCAAGTAGTTCCTGTTTAATCCTTGTATTTTCTATAAATTCTACATCTTTATACTACGTAGTTTGTTTAACTTGAAATAAAACAAAAATTTGTCTTTGGAAGTGCAATTATCCTTGGAACTGCTTCTGATTCGTTTTTTTCTTTTTTTTGTTATTTGACATTGTTGTCATAGACCCCAGAAAGAGAATTTAGAATAAGAATATCTGGACTGGAGATCTACAATGAAAATGTCAGGGACCTATTGAATTCTGAATCTGGTCGCAGTCTTAAGCTTCTTGATGATCCGGAGGTATACTTAAGCTAAAATTAATGGACCTTCAAATTTTATAGCCTTCAATATCTTGTATCAATCTTACATGGTATCCTTTTGATTTGCAGAAAGGGACTGTCGTTGAGAAATTGGTGGAAGAAACAGCAAGCAATGACCAACACCTGAGACATTTAATTAGTATCTGTGAGGGTAAGAATTTGATTCTTTCAAAGTGAAATTGCTTTATTTATGCAATTAGTTGTTCCCGGCAGCCTTCTTCAAAATGTACCAACATGGCAACATTCTTAAATCTGCAGCTCAGAGGCAAGTAGGAGAAACTGCCTTAAATGATACAAGCTCGCGATCTCACCAGATAATAAGACTGGTCAGTCAATTGAGTCCGAAATTCTTGTGTTCCCCTACTGAAATGCCCTTAGCAACAGTTTTGTTGAACTGACTATTGCTACTTTTTTTTATCACAATGCAGACAATAGAAAGCACTCTTCGCGAAAGTTCTGATTGCGTGAGGTCTTATGTAGCAAGCTTGGTAAAATGAACCTCCGTCTTGATTGTTGTAGAGGACACTTGTGAGCAATAGACTCATGACCTTAATCATTAATATTTCTGTGCTGCAGAACTTCGTAGATTTGGCTGGGAGTGAAAGAGCCTCACAGACAAATGCTGATGGTGCCAGGCTTAGGGAAGGCTGCCATATCAATCTTAGTTTGATGACTCTCACAACCGTAATTAGAAAGCTCAGGTCTGTAACCACATATATGACAGCTTGACTGATGGAAAACAGCATGGATAACATTGTGCTTTAGTTCTTTATTGAAGTTATCTCATCATCCCCGTTCGCTGTACAGTGTAAAGCATGGGCAAATATTGTTTTGCTACTTTAGCTCTGTGCTAAAAGTTAACTCATTCTTTGTGTTGAGGACATGCCTATAGCAGCTTGCTGCAGTTGATAACTTATCACTTTATTCTGTTATTACGTCGAAATTCTCCATTCAGATTGGTTCATTTCTATTGTTTTTTCCTATATGTAGTGTGGGCAAAAGAAGTGGTCATATACCCTACCGAGACTCAAAGCTGACAAGAATATTGCAACATTCACTTGGTGGGAACGCCCGTACTGCGATAATATGCACTCTCAGCCCTGCCTCTAGTCACGTCGAACAATCTCGCAATACTCTCTACTTTGCCACCCGAGCAAAGGAAGTCACGAATAACGCCCAAGTGAACATGGTACTTCTAGTAACTAGCCTTATTGCCTTATTACGGATATACGTCTTTTATGAGCTGTACCTCATTTTATCTTTTAAGTTTTAACAAACAATATTGAACTTCTGTCTTTCCTATCAGGTTGTATCCGACAAACAGCTTGTCAAGCATCTGCAGAAGGAAGTAGCCAGGTTGGAAGCAGAGCTGCGCACCCCAGACCCAGCTAATGAGAAAGATTGGAAAATTCAACAGGTTCATTAACAATGAATTTCTTTTTAAGAGTATGACATTTAAGTGTTAGTAATATTTATTTGACTAATTGACTGGCCCTTTTAGATGGAAATGGAAATCGAGGAGCTGAAGCGTCAAAGGGATCTTGCACAGTCACAAGTTGATGAGTTACGCAGAAAGCTTCAGGAAGAACAGGTTTGTATCTAAGTCGTCTTGCAACTCGGTGAAGTAAAGGTCTCTGTATGCTAACATTGAATCCCTGAAGCAGGGACCAAAGCCATCTGAATCTATTAGTCCAATTGTGAAGAAATGTCTCTCATTCTCCGGCACATTATCTCCAAACCTTGAAGAAAAAGCACCTGTCCGTAGTGAAAGAACAAGAAACACAATGGGAAGGCAGTCAATGAGGCAGTCTTTAGCTGCCCCTTTTACACTCATGCATGAAATTCGAAAACTCGAACATCTCCAGGAGCAGCTTGGAGATGAAGCAAATCGAGCATTGGAAGTACTGCAAAAGGAAGTTGCATGTCATAGGCTAGGTAACCAAGATGCTGCAGAAACTATTGCTAAGCTGCAAGCAGAGATCAGAGAAATGCGTTCTATACGGCCACTTCCCAAAGAAGTTGAAGTTGGAAGTGTTGTTGCTGTCAATAAGAGTGTCAGTGCCAACCTGAAGGAAGAGATAGCCAGACTTCACTCACAAGGAAGCACCATTGCTGATCTTGAAGAACAGCTAGAAAATGTTCAGAAATCACTAGACAAACTGGTTATGTCTCTTCCAAGCAATAATGATCAACAGTCAAACAATGACACGACACAAAAGGCAAAGCATCCATCAAAAAAGAAGAAGTTGCTTCCATTGACCTCGAGCAACAGTATCAACAGGCAAAATTTCTTGAAATCTCCTTGTTCTCCTCTATCAACCGCACGACAAGTACTGGATTGTGAGGTTGATGAAAATAGAGCTCCGGATTCGGATGATTTGTCCTGTGAAATTCAGCCGGATGAGACTCCTACAAAAAGTGATGGAGGAGATGTTTCATCAAAGGAAGGCACTCCATATCGCCGTTCCAGTTCTGTGAACATGAGAAAGATGCAGAAGATGTTTCAAGAGGCAGCAGAAGAGAACGTCAGAAACATAAGATCATATGTGACAGAACTTAAAGAACGGGTGGCCAAGCTTCAATACCAAAAGCAGCTCCTCGTATGCCAGGTAAAGCTTGGATTCTCTTTGTTTCTGGTGTACTAATAGAAGCTGTTCAAAATTTCAGGCATCCTGAAGCTTCTGCTTTGCTATTACTTCTTCATAGTTTATCCCTTTGCCGCAACTTCTTGAATTTTGTGCCTGGCGTAGGTGCTTGAGTTGGAAGCAAATGAAGCGGCTGGATACAATTTAGAGGATGATGAAAACATTCATGAGATCCCAGAAGAGTCCCCAGTTTCATGGCAAATCACATTTAAGGAACAGAGGCAGCAAATTATTGACTTATGGGATGTTTGCTACGTTTCCATTATTCATAGGTCACAGTTCTATCTGTTATTTAAGGGAGACCCTGCTGATGAAATATATCTGGAAGTTGAACTCAGGCGCTTGACATGGTTACAACAGCACCTGGCTGAGCTTGGAAATGCAACCCCGGCTCGTGTTGGAAATGAGCCAACAGTCTCTTTGTCATCAAGGTATTTTTCTTTTCCTCTATTTCCTCATGTTCTATGCAAGCCCGGCTCATGCTCAAATTCTGACAATATCATATTTACCAATGGAATACAGCATTAGAGCTTTGAAGAGGGAAAGGGAATTTCTTGCCAAGAGATTGACAACCCGTCTGACAGCTGAAGAAAGAGATTATTTGTACATAAAGTGGGAAGTTCCTTTGGAGGGAAAACAAAGGAGAATGCAATTTATTAACAAGCTTTGGACAAATCCGCATGATGCAAAGCATGTACATGAGAGCGCCGAGATAGTGGCAAAGCTCGTAGGTTTCTGTGAAGGAGGGAACATGTCAAGAGAGATGTTTGAGCTTAATTTTGTCCTTCCATCGGATAGGAGGCCATGGTTCGCTGGCTGGAACCAAATCTCTGACCTCCTTCATATCTAAGAAGCTTAGATTCTTTTTGTAAGTAAATTGATTGTATTGCGTGTTGTTTCATGTATATGAAACTCTGGAGCCTCCCAATTTTGGAGCCTCCAAGTTGTTCCAGTTACTGATAAATTTAGAACAGTATGAAGGATAAGAATTTGAGGCATCACATCATGCAGCTTCATTTTCTGAATAAAGAATTCAATTGAAATTTGTGATAATCTGTGCTAGATTAGTACTTGTTCTCTATCCACCTATACAAATTTACTGCACAAGCATATTTTATAGTTCAGGGATTTGTTTTATGCTTAATTGCTAATCCTCCAACAATTAGGCTTGATTATGGAGCTGTAATTTCATCTAGAATGATGATAGGGTAACATGGTCCATTTTGAGTTTAATTTTAGGTCCCAGCAACAAATTTTAGCTATGTCCCCACTGAGTATTTAACAAAAACTCCACTTTGGTTGACTTATTGTATTCAATTATAAAGACGATTACTTTTCCCTGAAGTATTTTGGGTCCACTTATTTATTTTCTTTTTCCACTTACATATTCCCTCTTTTGAGTTTTCTCGTGCCTTTCTTTTTCCAGAAATCCTCTTATAGTCTTATTATCTCTCTTATTCTTTTTGGGAAGTTCTTTTTCATGAATAAGCAAGAAATGGCTGTTGCAGAGTTTACAAGCACATCGGTCGGTACAAAGATCTGGATCACACCCGAGTTGATAACTTGCAAGTTAACTCAAACAATAATTTTTTTAGCATTTAGTCCAAGTAAATCAAAGGCCAAGAATACATGGATAGAGAGACAGAGAGAAATACCACATATCGTCTTAGGAAAACTTATGACAGAACTTATACATATTAAAAGCATTGATATTAAAGTAGCACGGGTTCATCTCTTTTCATTCAAGAGTAGGTAAATAAAGCAAGCAAAGACACATAACTAAACAAAGAGTGAAGATCATAGTACACACAGTAACTCTAATGAGACAACAAACATATAAGTTTTCACTCCCTACTTATAGAACACATAGCAAGAAGCAGGATATGGATAGACTGATGTAGCATTAACACTTAGGGTAGGGAACACCACAAGTACGAGCGACTTTTTTGGCACCAGGGGAGTTGACATAGTTCCTTAAATTTGGGTTCTTGAGATATTGGCAGAGGCAAGGCTTTTGTTCCCTGATCTTGCTGCAGCAGAGTATAGACGGTGGTGAGTTCGATGTGATCGCGCCAAGGCAAGAGCTTAGCTGAATTGCACTGCATGTTACAGCTATAGACATGTTTGCTTCAGCAATAAGCAGTACTAGAACTATGAAAAGTGCAAGTTTTGATGGTATCTTCATTTTTGTCACTTGAAGATTGCTTTTGTTTCAATTGAGAAGAAGAGAAAGTTGGAGGAATAGGACTTGAATGAGATGAATTTAGGTTAGTCCTTGCTCAATTTATAGAGGAAGCATTGGTAAAAAACTTAGGATATTCAGAAAATAGTTTTGTTAGAAAGTACAACTAGTACTAGTGCATGTTCTTTAATTTACTTTTGTGCTATGATTTCCATAATTATGTTCTCCCACTGAGTTAAGTCAACATGGAGCAACACGCGTGAGCAGGTCTTGTTCAGTATCCAAATACTTTTTTTTCTTAGCTGCATAAACTGTTCAAATGTGATATGTTGAATGGTAAGGCACACCTAATGGCATGGGACTACTTAGTACGGTGAAACCGTGAAAGTAACCAACAAGGATGGAGGCTAAGTACTCCTTCATATTTAATTAGAGGTTTTGGGTTCGAGCTCTAAGTATGAAGCCACCTTTGTTAGGGAGCGCTTTATCCTCAATGTGAAATTTTCCGGCGCGAATTTGGATTTAATCGGGCCCTACTATATGGGTGGTGCATATCTGATATAGTCAAGCCTTAATACGGGTACCGAATACGGGTGACCAAAAACTCAAAAAGAGTGGTAGTAGCACTTTTTCACATACTCAATGAGACACGAATGGCCATCAGGGAAGAAAATAGACTGTCATCCTCAAGTAAAGATAATGTGAATAAGTGTGAATCCTATGAATTCAAGTCTCAAAGCTAAATTTCGTTGCATGCTTGAATTGTAGGAGTAGCAGCAAAGGATCTACCAAATTGGCACTGCATTATCTCGCCTCCATTTATTATTGTCTATTTGTCGTCGTTATATTTGTTTTATTTTATATGATGTTGTTTGACTAGACACGAAATTAAAGATGTTAATTTGGCATATATAATATATTAGTGATGACGAAGGAGAATAATACAGTTATAGCTGAACAGAAAATAAACATTACACCAAAGATAGAGGGTAAATCGTTTAATGAACTTGTGAAAGGTTTAGTAAACTAGATAGAGTTCAAACATTTTGGAATATCCCAAAATGGAAAGTATGTCTTATAAATTATAAAAAATAGAGTGATATTATTCCTGAGTTAAGATTATGTTGTAGGGTAAAAATATACAGAAGTTCAGGTATTTACAAAGGGAAAATGTTAATTAATCTCAATAAGAAGGAAGGTGTTATAAAATAAAAGCAATTTAGTAACATGAACAAGAAATAAAAGCAATTTTGTAAAACATGAACAAGAAATAAAAGCAATTTTGTAAAACATGAACAAGAAATAAAAGCAATTTTGTAAAACATGAACAAGAAATAGAGATAGAGAGAAGGAAGAGATTTTCTTCTTCAATTGTGTGTATTTTCCTATCAATTACAAGACATTTATATAGGCATAAAAAGTGAAGAAAATATGTCATGAAATATGTCATTGAATATGACATTAAGCATTTGAGATGAAGACCATGGAAGAAGAGTAGACATCCACCATAATTTGATATTTATCATAACATTCCCCTTTGGATGTCCATAGATAATGTGCCTCGTTAAAACCTTACTAGGAAAAAACCATATGGAAAAAAATCCTATTGAAGGAAAAAGAGTACACATGTTTACAAATACGCCNGTAGAGATTTGGTGAACAAATCAGCCATATTATCACTTGAACGAATCTATTGCACATTGATATCACCGTTCTTTTGAAGATCATGTATGAAAAATAACAGTGGTGAAATGTGTTTTACCCTAGCTCCTTTTTATGAATCCTTCATTCAATTGGGCTATGCATGTTGTATTGTCTTCATACAAAATTGTGGGTAGTTTGCAACACTTCAAACCACATTTGTCTCGAATAAGATGTATTATAGACCTCATTTATTGACTTTTTTCATGAATAGCAATTATCTCAGCATGATTAGATGAAGTAGACGCGATTGATTGCTTAGTCGATCGCCAAGATATGGCAATGTCTCCATATGTAAACACATAGCATGTTTGTGATCAAGCCTTGTGCGTGTCAGATAAATACCCCGCATTGGCATAACTAACAAGATCGGGATTGCAATCATTGCCATAAAATAAGCTCACATTGGTAGTCCCATTTAGATAACACAATATATGTTTGATTTCACTCCAATGCCTCCTTGTAGGAGTAGAGCTATATCTTGCTAAGACATTAACTGAAAATGTTATGTCACGCCTTGTAGTTTTAGCAAGATACATTAGTGCATCAATTGCACTAAGATATGATATTTCAAGACCAAGAAGTTCATCATTATTTTTATGAGGTTGGAATGGGTCTTTATTTATATAGAGTGATCTCACATCTATCGGGGGTACTAAATGAATTTGCTTTATCCATATAAAATCGCTTTAAAATCTTTTCAGTGTATGCTGATTGATGGATAAAAATTTCATCTTTCATATACTCAATCTGTAGACCAAGATAAAATTTTGTCTTTCCAATATCTTTTATTTCAAATTCTTTCCTTTAAACAGTCTACTTCCTTAGGAAGCTACCCAGGAGTTCCAATGATATTTAAATCATCAACATACACATCGATTATAGCAAATTTAGATCCAAATCCTTTTATAAAGACACAAGGACAAATTGAATCATTTTTATACCCTTCTTTCAACAGGCACTTACTTTCAATCCGTATAAGGATTTTTGAAGCTTTATTTAATAAATTTCTTGGAAATATTAATATGCTTCAGAACAATTTAAATCCTTCAATGATTTCCATTATACGCATATCAAGTTTTCATGTATTGCCAGATTAATACTTGAAATGATTATATCCACCATAAGAGAACATGTCTCCATATAATCAATGTGAGGATATTTACTAATTTTCTTGTGTCACAAGTCGTCTTTATGTCTATCGACTTGAACTTTTTGCACAAGAACAAATTTATACCTCCATTGACTTTATACTTTCAGTTATTGGGACAATCCGCCCAATTTCACATTTTTCAAGTGAAGTTAATTTTTATTGCGTATTTTTTGTTTGGCCAATCATTTTTCTGTCCAAATTTCATGACAGATTTGAGCTCCAAATCCTCATCAATATTAATAATATTGAGCGCTACATTATGTTAATAATATCGTCGACGATCATTTTATATCGGTTCCATTATTACCAAATAAAGACATAACTTATTGAGATCTTTTTATCTCATTATTATCAGGTACCTAAGCCTCTCTCACGAGGTCTTATGAAGTGTTATGTCGTGGTGCTCTTCTAGAGCACTTGCCTCGTTATTATGACCATCTTGAACATTTGCCCCTTTTCCTTCTTCAAGGAGTTTTATCTTTGGAACCGATTGGTCTATTACACTTCATGCGTGCCATAGACTATGTCCCTCATGGACTTTATTCTATTTGGAGCATTAGCAGCCGAAATATGACATTTAGTTTTGGGTCAGCAAATATATTTGACAATAATTTATGCATTGATTATCACTTGAACTTCAAGTTCATATTTTCTTGTACGAGGATCTATATGTATTCATAATAATTCATTTCACGTATCACTTTCTCAGCTGTCCATTTTCTCCCCCTAATGTTGGGATTACCAACACATTTCTCAACCTTCTTTGGAAATTCATCTCTGTGCATTGTGGTGACATAATTAAATTATATAGCACATCCATATTTCTATATAGAAATTATTTGGTTCCTGACCCTGAACCGATTGTGATAGGGAGAAATTTTTGTAACTTGGCTAGATGCGTACAAGTGTTGCAGTATATTAAATAATACATCTCATACCAAATTTCATTTTTGGGAGTTTTATTCTCATAACCAATGATTTAGCTATAATTGGAGGCGTACAGTTTCTGCTAAACCAACTTGGATTTAAACCAGTATTATCAAGATAAATCATCATAATTTATATTCTGGAACTGTGCTCTAATAATTTGAGCAAGCAATCTTGCAAAAGCCAAACTGCAAGTTGACAAAAAATGCACATATGACCATAGAATAGATGCATCTATTAAAATTATTTAATAATAAACGGTCCACATGGCAGGTGACTGGGCCCATATATTTATCACTTTTTATTTGTTCCAGAAATCAAGGGATTCAATCTCAATCTTAACTGGTATATCATGAGAATAAGCAGCACAAGAGGATTCTTGAAGAATCTTTTATTCTTCGATATATGCCAATGTAATTCTCTATTAATTTTCGCATCATAATTGAACCGGGATGGTCAACCGGTTATGTTCATAACAACTCAATTCCACAATATGTATTTTAGTAAACCTCTAGTTTACTTGTGGCATATGATTCCAACATCGTTTTTATATTTGTGTAGTACAAATAGAAATAAAATCGGGTAACCTTTCATATTTACCCGATATGATTATAGAGAAGATATTTAATCTTCATTTCATTTATTGTCTCAATATGACAACAACTTTGACTTATACATTTGAAACTCAAAAAGTTTCTTTTGAGACTTTACAATATCAATGTCATGAATAATTTTATTCATCCGAATAGTAACAAATTAGTTTTTTTCGGAGCTCTTAATAATTTTTGTACTACAAGATCTTTTATCATACTATTCATATGGTAAATGTCTCCTTCACGGAGAAACTTATATCATAATAAATTGTCATGGTCAGAATCATCATAAGCAAAATTATTTATTGCTTTAATTTTGCCTTTAATAACTTTTATAAGACATGGCAAAGTAATATTTGGCGTATCACATGTACGCGACCAATGACATATTCATGTAACCACACAATAATATTTATTTTCTTTATTTTACTCAAACCTCCCTTAGAGGTGAGTTGTGTGGTATTCATATAATCATGAATTACATGTCTTTATTCATTACTTTTATCACATATTACCACATTAAACTTTAGGAATGAGTTTGCATTCTCAATGTTTATCACAAGTCACATTCTCTTCAAGGAATGGATCATAATCAACGATGTGCTTTATTATTTCCATACCAATTTGATGGTAGACATTGCCTTCATATTTTGAAAGATTATTTTGAGAACCCTTATTGTTCTCCTTTTATAATCACAGTGATGATTATTATTATTTTGATCTTTGAAACGCCCACGTTCGTTGTTCAACCACTTGTCTTTATTATATCATCAATATGGTATGGCACTCAAACCTAGTGTCTTACCAATATAAAGGCATGTTAGGCCATAATAAATTGGGACTCAAATCCAACTCTTATCATTATGGAGCATCAGGACTTGATCTCGATGTCTTATCATCAATCAATGGCATAATAAGTTAAACAATATTGAAATTCATTCTCAAGCCTTAATTTCAATCATATGCCAAGAAAGTTGTACACAACTAATTTGTAACTTAACAAATCAAATTTGTTTTCTTAAATAAGTGTGCAAATCTCAAATCGTCATAAATCTTTATCAATTATTTGTAGCATCTATATGAAATACAACCATTTATAGTCAGAATATTTTTTTTTTAAAATTCTATTAGAGTTTAAATGAATCATAAAATTATTGTCACAATATTTATTGAGCATCTTTAAAAAATATTGGTATTTTCGGGGTATACCCTACCTATTGGATTTGATTTAGCGCCATGACTTTTCTTCACTCAATTCAACCAAACAATTAGTGAATAAATTTATTAAAAGTACAACATATATGTAACAACACATATATAGTACTAATACATAAATTCAGCATTTATATTTTCTGAAAAGTGACATTATAGATAACAACTTACCAGTTGTAGCTTATGCATCATTCATATAAAATACTTGAAAATGGTAAGTTAATAGCAAGCATCAAGTAGATCATAGATACTCGAAAATACCTCTTCTAGTAGTCATACTAATCACTGTTTGCTTTCAAATGATACAATCATAAATTATGAAGTATACTTTCTCAATAGCTGGTTTGTTTTCTAAATTTCAAAGAAGTAATTAATCTACCTAGATAAAGATGTGAAGTATTTCTTGTTTTCTTCAAGATGATTTATGCTTCTAATTAGTATGATCAATTTTTTTTATTCCTTTTTTTTATACTATATGCAAGGGCAAAAACCCAAAAGGAAAAAAATTCATCCAAGTAAAAGAAAATATTAAAAGCGACAGAATAGACCGAAGATAGTTAACACACAAATATGCATAAGACATCTTATATAACATATCATTGGTTACCATGACATGCTGTATCAACAATTAACTGCTACTATAATTTTCACATATAGAACTTCGAAAAATTCACTCCATTCATGTGATATAAAAGATGTAATATTAATATGTGCTTATGCAATACGGGTGTAGTACCAAGTTGAGTGCATATGAGATATTAAAGGAATGACAAGTATAAGATAATCACGCCTTCTTACGTTTCATTACTTACCATATGTAGTTTTCTCTTTACAACTAACTATGAGATGATATGTATGGCTTCTAATTGAAATCTTTTAGTATGTAGAATTTTTTTTTTAGATATATATACAATTGGTTAGAGACTCGTGCTGATAACGTATTATAAAATAAAAGCAATTTTGTAAAACATGAACAAGAAATAGAGATAGAGAGAGAAGGAAGAAATTTTCTTCTTCAATTGTGTATATTTTCCTATCAATTACAAGACATTTATATAGGCATAAAAAGTGGAGAAAATATGTCATGTAATATATCATTGAACATACAAAACATATCATTAAGCATTTGAGACGAAGATCATGAAAGAAGAGTAGACATTCACCATAATTTGATATTTATCGCAAGAGAAGGAAAATTTTAATGCCAAGAAAGAGAAGGTCATTATAGAGAATCATCGAGGTGTATGATTTAGTATTTTAGTACTTTGCTTGCATTCATGTTATAATTAGTTGTGGCATGGCATACCAGTAATCATTATTCTTTTGTGGCAATGAGAAAGTGCATTTGCGGCCCCAATTCCACTATTTTATATTTTACATAGATTCTTTTTTTTAAAAAGAATTATTTTATGCAATAGAAATTAGACATATTCTTCTTTATCTTTTTTTTCGTACGTGAAGAGCAATGCAAATACTTATTAAACTTTCAGCTAGATCCATTACTTATTCTATACATTTCCATTTGATTTATGAAAAATGAAATGGGGAATTCTACATTCAAAAGAGTTCTCGCAACTTTGTTTAGGAAAAATTAAGTCACAAAATAGTTTCTTTAAATTTACTCAACACGGACTACTTGCATGACTAATTTAGTGTCTCATTTTTATAGAGACACCAACATTCTATTTTTATTTTTTTTCAAAGTTGATGATAAGATCCATTATTTTACACAATTCAGCTTCATGTTTTACTTAAATAAATAATGATGACCAATGCACACCATTTTGCATTAATTTAGCCCCTCCAATTGAAAAGGAGAAAATACTAAAGTAAGATCTTGAGAGGAAAATGGGGGATCCGCCGACTGACAAAAAAAATCCAATCCGAACTGTCCATTTTTAATGAATGGCTTGGATTGATCACTCAAGAATAACACATTTGATAATGAGGAGCATTCGGTACTAAAGTTTTGTTGTTAATACTATAACAAGAATTAACCCGTCAATCCAATCGCTTAAACTAAAAATAGTTGATGAATGTATAGTATATGAATAATTTATGTGTTACATAATTATATATTTATTGTATAATTTATGTATATAATTAGAAAAAGTAAAAATTAAATATAATCGGTTATTTGTGTAAAGACGCATGACGGCGGGTGGCGAAGGCCGTATAAATTTCTAAAACAATTTCAGGTAACCAAACCAACAAAATTATTGCCTAGTGACTCTGCTTTCGGTGATATATGTGATTGCCAATACTGACTTTGCATTTATTTTCACGCTTTGGTGTGTCCCAATATGCGCCTTATCATTATTTGATTCACACTTTGATTTTGTTTCTCTGCTATCATGTTTCCATCAAAAGCTATACTTTTCCCAAATAAAAAATTATGAAGTGCTACTCTTTTTTCTTTCATTCCTTTTCGGGTTCAAGCGGACCTTTTTTTCTTTTCTTTTAAATTAACTAATTGATAAGGCTACTCTTCTTATTATTTGAATAGAAGAATATGTTTCTATAACAATCACTTGTGTTTTTTTTTTTAGATTTTTTCTTACCTATACCATATATGAAATCTTATTATAAAAAATATGTATAATTCCTAAATTATCCATACAGTCCACATTATTTCTACAGTTTTTGTACCAATCATTAAAAGCTAATTAATAGCAGCAGTATCTTCCTATTTTTTCTAGCTAAATTTCAGGAGCAGAATATTCTGAACAGATTTGACGTGAATAAGATGATATCATGTCACGGAAATCGCTCATCTTCAATTTATAATCAAATTCTATTCGTCGAAATCAAACTATCAGTTCGTCGCTACAAATCAAACTATCAGTTCATCTAAATCAGAAGCTCAATTTCAAATTGTACAAATCAATTCTGCAAATCTCAGTTTGTAGACTTTTTTCCTCAATCCCTAATCAAAAGGTTCAAGTCAAATTGTAGAAATCAATTCTGCGATTCTCTGTTATTCGTCTTTTTTTTTCTGAATTCAAATGTGACGACCCGACCCGTCGTCTTAAGAGTTACCGCCCCGTTTTCCCCATTTTCAGCTTTATTATATTTCATTATCCGTATCTTGTGTAATCAGGTTGATTTGGAATGGTTTTAATAGGAAATAAGACACTTAGTCTCTTTTAAGAAGGCTTAAGTTGGAAAAGTCAACTGGATGTTGACTTATGAGTTAGAGGGCTCAGATGTGAATTCCAATAGCTCGGTTAGCTCCGGGAGGTGATTTGTAACTTAGAAGTATGATTGGAAGTGGTTTTGGAGGTCCTGTGTAGAATTAGGCTTGAATTGGCGAAGTTAGTATTTTGGCGAATTTCGGTTGATAGGTGAGATTTTGATCCGGGAGTCCGAATGAAATTCCGTGAGTTGTTGTAGCTTCATTTTGTTATTTGGGAAGTGTGTGCAAAATTTCAGGTCATTCGGACATCGTTTGGTTGGGTTTTTGATCGAAAGTGTATTTTGGAAGTTTTAAAAGAACTTAGGCTTGAATTGGATGTGAATTGATTGTTTTGGTGTGGTTTGAGGTATTTTAGTGATTGGAACATGTTTGAATGAGGTTTTGGGATATGTTGGTGCTTTTGGTTGAGGTCTCGGGGGCCTCGGGTGTGTTTCGGATGCCCAACGGGTCATTTTTGGAAATTTTTGAACTGCTGGTTGCTGGTATCTGGTTTCCTTCTTCGCGAACGCGAGGGGAGTCTCGCGTACGCGAAGAGGAAAAATGGGAGGCTGTGATTTTGGCCTTGACGAACGCGATGGGGGAGTCGCGAACGCGAAGTAATGGGTCAAGGTGCTACGCGAACGCGGAAGAGTAATCACGAACGCGTAGAAGGAAAATTGGGCATGGGGACATTTGGTCTATGAGAACTTGAGGCATGCTACGCGAACGCGAAGGGTCTGGGAGATTAGCCTTCGCGAACGCGAGGTACTGTACGCGAACGCGATGAAGGATTTTCCAGGCCTGGGCAGAAGGTTTATAAACATTTAATCCGCGAATTTTAGTTCACTTTTCCTCCATTATGGAGCATCTTGGGAGCTTTTGGGGCCCATTGAAGAAGGTTTTGACTGGGAATCAATTGGAGGTAAGTCCCATGGCCTAGAAACACCATCTAATTATGATTTTAACATTTAAATTCATGGAAATTTGACTAAAAAGTGAAGAACTAGGGCTTGGGTTTTTGAATGAAAATTTGTGATTTGAAGGGTCAAATAGACTCCGATTTTTGTGAATTTGATATGTATGAACTCGTGGCGAGATAAGGAAGCCGGTGATGTTAATTTTATAATTTTTCAAGAAGCAACCCCAGGGCTCGGGTTTTGCTAGTTTCGAGATTTCTGCTATTTCTCGATTGTTTTCGATTGGATATTGTCCCTTTAGCATATTGTAATGTATTCACTCTGATTTTGGCTAGATTCGATGCGCTTGGAGGCCAATTTGAGGAGCAAAGGCATCGCGAGCGAGGAATTTCACCGGTTCGAGGTGAGTAATACCTGTAAATAATATCCTGAGGGTTTGAAACCCGGGACTTGTACATCATAGTGATGTATTGAGGTGACTTGCACGCCGGATATGAGCATGGAGTAGAGCACCGTTGGGGATTGTGACTTGGTCCGTCCCGGTTGTTGATTTTACCGCGTAATTATCTGGAATTTATTTGTTATCACTGTTGTTTGGGTTGATTGCTTTACTTGGGCTTCGTGCCAACTATTTGAACCCTTCAGGGATTATTTTCACTGTCTTCCTCACTGTCTTGACTTATTACTTGAACTCAGTCATACTATTCCTCCACTACTTTACAACTCAACCACTTTCACTCATATTGAGTCTTAGATGATAATTTAAATGATAATTTGGGCTGAGGACTACTGTCTTACTAGTGCCCGAGGGGCTTGTGATGATGTTCTGACTGAGTGCGGCCGAGAGCCGGATGTGAGGATACACGGAGGGATGTGAGGCCTAGGGCCTAGATGTGAGGATTATATATGGATCGGACTGCACGCCGCAGTAGTATATTATACGGATCGGACTGCACGCCGCAGTAGTATATTATATGGATCGGACTGCACGATGCAGTAGTATATATATATTGGATCAGACTGCACGCCGCAGTGATATATAGCGCTTGGGCTGTAGGAGCTCCTCCGGAGTCTGCACACCCACAGTGAGCGCGAGTACCCATATGAATCGGGCTGCACGGCGCAGCGAGCTATGGATAAGGCTGCACGCTGCAGCGGTATGTGAATCGGGCTACGCGCCGCAGCGGTTATTATGTGATACTGTTTCTGAGAGTGATTTGAGAGAGAGAGCCCAAGGGGCCGAGAGTGTTGTGGAGAGTGAGCCCGAGGGGCTGGTTTAGTTTGAGATATTGCCCGAGAGGCGAGCTTTTATGTGCTCATTTTGCATGCTTCTTGCCTTTTACCTGTTATACTGTGGTATTTGTGCCTGAGGGGCGGATTTTCTGTGCTAATCAACACTAACTATTTTGAAATCGTTTTCGTAATTATTGAAAGGACCATCTTCGAAAAAGATTTGAACGGAGCCAAAACATTTCTAAAGATTTCACTGATTTCACTATTTTCTTATAAATTGTACCCGGCTTCTGTATAGCATGTTTGTTGCCTTACGTGATTTTTGGCTGCTCAATTATTATTTAATTTTATTACTCACTGAGTTGGAGTACTCACTTTACTCTCTGCACCTCGCGTGCAGATGCAGGTATTGTCCACCCGGTAACGGGTTTTGAGCTAGTTGAGGGTATTGCTATTGTAGCTGAGCAAGGTGACCGCCAGCGTTCGCGGCACCGGACTTATCTTTTGGATTCCAGATTTCATTTTATATATATTTGGTCCTGTAGTTGTGTTCCTACTTCTTAGATGCTCGTGACTTGTGACGCCCCGATTTGGGCTGTGTTTGGGTTTTGTTTCTGCTAATTATTAATAATATATCATATTTGGACTGCTTATTTATATTAATTATTGTTGAAAAGGTTGTTTAAGATTGGTTGGCTGGCCTTGTCTTCACGAGAGGCACCATCACGACCGGAGCGAAGTTACGGTCGTGACACCAAAAAATCAAAAAAGCAACAAAATATTGAACAATAACTCTGCAACGACAATCAATCATGTCCAAAATCCCAATCATGCTATATTTTAATGGAAATTGGGATAGTTATGGCAGATTTAGAGATTTTCAAGTTGATGGCATTGTGCTCGATGAGGATGCAAGTTATAGTATGTTGATTTCTACAATTACAGAGCAATTAATGATTGATACTTCAGAAAAAATTATAGAAATCAAATATATTGTGAGTGAGAATTGTCCTCCAATGGAGATTAGGAACAATATGGGGGTTGGTGTATATATATTGACAAAAAAAGAGAATAAAATCTTAGGATTGTATCCGTTACTCATAAGTGTACGAGATTTCAATATGGAATTGGCTATTACAAATGAGAACACAAGTGCAGGTTTGTTATGTTTCAAATTCTATTGAAGTCTAATTTTACAATATTATTTACAAAATACCTATATTTATCTACAAATAAACTACGAATCAGTTTTAGGAGGCAAAGGGCACGTTCACATACCTTGGGTACAAATTCAACAAAGAATTAAAGAAAAATAACACACTATCTCAGAAACTTAGGGTAAGATCTGTTTATTTGGTGCAGAAAAATAATTATTTAATATACATTATTTTCAGATTGTAGATAATTTGTAGATAAATTATAGTTAATTTGTAGATTATAGATAATTTGTAGATATAATTGTAGATCCGTTATAGATAAATTGTAGATAAACTATTTTATGATTATAAATATTTTTATTTCTGTTTGTTATGTAATTCTAGGTGAGGGCTTCAACAGATCATATCCATCCTGTGATAGATGGTGTGAAGCGATACATTGTGTATCTTGAAAGCAAGAAATATAGTTGTGGCCAGTTCCAACTTGATGAACTTCCATGTTCGCATGCTTTGGCAACTCTAAGGCACATGAATGAAACTTATGAAAACTATTGCTCTACGTATTACATAAGGGAGAGCATGATGCGTACATATGAAATACAAGTAAATCCCCTTCCTGATGAAAGCAAATGGAATGTGCCACAACATATATCTGATGAAGTAGTAAAACCACCTACGGGAGAGAAAAGGCAGCCAGGAAGACCTCAAAAGGAAAGATACAAAACATATGATGAAATAAAGTCAAAGAAGTACAATGTGTCATGTAGCAACTGTGGAGGTGAAGGGCATAACAAAAGATCTTGCAAGAATGCACCGAAGAAGAAATAAATATCATGTAGTTAGAATAGTATTTCAAAATAATTGTTAGTGCGTTCAAGTTAAAAGATTTTTGTGTGTAATCATTTAAGTTTTGAAAGATCATAATGTAGTTAACTTCAATTTATTTTTGTGATTGTTAACATGTTTTTCTGTATTGTGTCAATCATCTACCTCCATTTTTTACATTCTGTACATATCAGTTAATATTTATTATCTACAATATAACAACAAGTTTAAAAAAATTAATGTAACTTGAATTGACCGTTATATACATAAAGTAAATACAACTAGAGGTATTTCCTATAAATTGAAGTCATTTTGTAGGCAGTTTATAAATTGTATAGATATTGTAGATATTTTATAGATATATTGTAGTTTATTTGTATTTGTGTTTTAATATGCATTTTCGAAGCTGCCAGTTAATTATTTTTTTACTAATAATGTAGGTGCAATAATGTAATTTGAACTGACAATTATATAGAGAAAGTAAATACAACTGGAGGTACTCTCTACAAATTATATACATATTCAACTATAAAATTATATACAATCTCAATTCAGTATCTCTAGATTGTAGATAATTTGAAGTTTTTTTGTAGATAATTTGAAGTTTTTTTGTAGACAATTTGTATTCAAACAACATAATAACTACTTTTAAGATAATGAAAAACAAGTGCTGTAAATATTAAACAACTGGAGATAAACCCACAAGGTTATTTTTAAGTGAACTACTAGACTGGATAGAAATTAAAAAAACAAATGGTTTGCTACAATAAAAACACAAAAAAAATGTTCATAAAGTGCCTCTACTATACTTTTCCTACAAACTAGCATCAACTAAATTATATATATGACACTTCTTCTTCTTTCTCTGGATTTTTATTTTCTCATTCAATGCAGGTGCACCCTTCTTCCTTGATAGTCTGCCTGTAACCTCACTTTCATTGATTGACCTATCACACAAAGTGTGGAATTTAAACACCCCATAATCAACATTATGTGGGACAAAAAACTGTCCATTCTGCACAAATAATAAATTAATTCACATTAATAAAATGCATAAAAAGAAAAAAGATCTACAACATAACTACAATTGATTACATAAAATCTACAATTTAGAGTATTTTTTACAAATTAAGGCAGCAACAAAAGATAACTACAATTCTGCTTCAAATAGTATAAGTTACCTAACAATATAACTACAAAAATATCTTAAACTATAAAAGCAGAACATCACAACTACAAAATATCTTCAAAATCAAGACAATTAATCTAAACTTGTCTAAAACATGTATAACACAAATTTAACAATATAACTACAATTGATTACATAATATCTACAATTTAAAGCATTTTTTTACAAATTAAGGCAGCAACGAAAGATAACTACAATTCTGCTTCAAATAATACAAATTACCTAACAGTATAACTACAAAAAATTACAACGTATCTACAATTATAAAAGGCAGAACATCACACCTACAAATAACTTCAAAATTAAGACAATTAATCTACACTTGTCTAAAACACTTAGAACACAGATTTTACCATCCTAAACCAAACAAAAAAATTAGAAACGAAACTAATAAATATTTACCTTCGCCAATGATCGGTTCTGAACAATTTTAGGGTATTTTTTTGAATGTTTCTTTAATTTTTTTATTTTTCGAAACAAGCGAGACCTTTTCTTTCTTTCCTGATCGAACATTAGGGACCTCTTCTACAAAGTCATCGTCCACGAGAAATCTCTTTTCCTTTTCGTTTGACTTGTTTGACTGGTGTACATCGTGTTTTTGTTTGGTTCTCATTTTGGCTCTGATTTGTCGGGTAGAGGAACTATGAGTAGTCTCTACAATTTCATGTGGAGATTTGCTTTGATTTTTGGGTGAATTTGGGGATAAAACATCCAAATTAAAGGAGGGGATATCAGCTACTCCTAATTTTTCGTTTCTCTTTTTCGAAGCTTTTGTTTTCTTCATTGATGAAGTTCAAGTGGAGCAAAATGGGGAACAAATTTGTTTGAAGGGTTTCTTCAAGTTTCTGTGATTTTAGAGGAGAGAATGGGTGGTTTCAGAAAATGAAAATGGTAAAAATAACGTGGGTATGAGTAAAAGAATGTGGGTACTGGGCTGAGGGATTAGGAGAGAGAAAGTAAGAGAGGAGTGGAGATACTGGGCGTAACGGAAACCCTTTAATTAAGGAGTAAAAAATATCTCATTAATTATACCCTTAATTAGTTATGGTATATAAATGGTAATTTGGTATACTAAGTGTAATTAAGTCAAACCTTAAACATTGAGGGTAAAAAGGTTTCCTATGTGGTATA
This sequence comes from Nicotiana glauca, assembly GCA_026770625.1. Lineage (NCBI taxonomy): Eukaryota > Viridiplantae > Streptophyta > Magnoliopsida > Solanales > Solanaceae > Nicotiana > Nicotiana glauca. The sequence goes on along the minus strand of MU756246.1, from coordinate 7,591 downwards.
GGAATGTAAAAATTCCTTTTTTTTCCTCACAAATTTCCTACGTGTAAAACTAAGAATTTCCTGACTGATTTGACTTAGAACTAAAAAAAGCTTTTAATGGGCCACAAAACTAATTGATACACATTAAACCTTATTTACAAGTTCATCTGAAAAAGATTTCTTTAATATGTTAATTAGCTTTTATTTAAAATTAAAAATATCAAACTATGTAATTACATTTGTTAAACTAAGTATGCACTCTAACTACATTATGTCAAACAAACATGTAATTGTAATCCAAACAGGACCTTGATTCCTTTCCATTTCTAGTTTCAGAACAACATTAACTATTTTACTATTTCAACTTATTTAGCTTTATCTCTGTACAGCCATTTGCATATTCGTATAAAGAAGCTATTTTTGTGAGGCTCTCTCTATTTTCATAGTGTCATAACTGTTTATGTTTTGCTTTCAAATTCTTTGGTTATCACTTTCTTTTCAAGACAAGTAAAATCAAATTCACAATGTTGTCTACATCACACCCCTTGGGTGCGGCCTTCCCCCGAATACTGCGTGAATATGGGATATTTTGAACACTGGACTTGTGAGCACGTGATTTTTGCCCTAAGTAAATTATTCCCAAAATTCCAAATAAAATAATTTCTTTATTATTTTACAATTTTTTGTGTTAATTGTTGCATTTTTATCTGTGCATGATAATTCATATGAAAATACAAAAATATACATTTGCATTTAGGATTTAATTTCATATCTTAGTTAATTAGGGGTTAAGTTGTTTTAGAGCAAAACATGAAAAAATAACAAAAATAGTCCATTTTATACATTTTAATTGATAATTGTTGAATTTGTCATGAGTTTATTTTTAAATAAGATTTAAACAATTTTAGAAATTAATTAGTTTAACTTTGAAATATATTAGGTCTTTAGTTTTATAAAATCAAAAAAAAAAAAATACAAAATGAAATACAAAATAAGTAAAAGAAAAAAGGCTGCCTATTAAAAAACCTGAAGTTGGGCCATTTTAATTAATTTGGCCCAATCTTTTCCCCAAACAGGACCAAGCCCACACCCTATTAACCCGGCCTGCCCTCCTCAAATTAAAACGACTTCGTTTGGCGTCGTTTGATCTCATACATTCATCCATGAGCATCCAACGGCCCCTACTGATCCCCTTTTAACAAAAGGACGATGTTTTGTCGCCAAACAATCCTGGCCGTCTATTATCTTCAATCCAACGGTCCCCATTGATTTTCCCATTTCAATATAGCTGTCCTAAAAACCCCCATCAACCCTAGACCAAACCCCCTTCCTCGTACTGACTCTCCCTTCCCTACCCCATCTCCGCCGACCACTGTGCTCTGCCACATCTCCGCCCCATCGTCGCCGCCGGAAGTCGCCTCACGGCGGCGACCTTCCTCCAACAACCCTCAAATTTTCACCACTTGAATACCTTGCCACCCTCTTCTCGAATATGAGCTTAGTTTCCCTCAAAACCCACTGGTTTGTCTCAAACAACCCAAACCCTAGCCACAGCCAGCGAATGCCGGTCATTCCAATGGCCACCAAAATAACACCCCAGCTTCCTCTTCTCACCATCTTTCTAAATATACAAATGTTTTCCTTCACATCACGGCCAAAAGCGTAAAATATTAGATCAAAGATTCTCCGGCCAAGACCCAAAGTAACCCAAACAGTCCCAAATTAATACCCTGTGACCGCCTGAGCCTCCTCTACCTAATCCCCATACCCGTTTGTCTCGAATATGCCTGGGTTTGCTCGAATCTTCATTTAAATTTTTTCGACCAAAAACCCTAATTCAAAATCTTTACAATTTCGGACCGTAATATCCTTAACCATGTGTTTTCTTATGAAAATACATGATTAGGGATGTTGCGTGTCAGGAATTTTGGGAAGATTCGGACATTAATGGCTGACTGAAATTTTCTTTTCATCAGTAAATTTCCTGATTTTTATTTTTATTTCATTTTTTTGTTTTTCTTTTTTCTGTTTATCTGCATGCTGTTACAATTAGTGGTTTTTAAGATTTTTTAGTTTGGTTTGAATGATAAAATCAGTAAGTTTTTCTGATATAATTAGTTTAAATTTGATTTTCTTTTTTGTCTTGTTGGTTTAAGTACTTAATTGTTAGTTTAGTTGGTTCAAATTGTTAGTTTAAATGTATTTTCTGTTAGTTTCAATTCAATTTTAATGTGTATGCTTTCTTCTGATAATAATAATTTGATTGGTTTGAATTCTTTAAACTTAGGGTTAATTAGGTTTTTAAAAAAAGTTGGGTTTTGTGTTTTGAATCCATAATTGTTCTTTAGTTCATCAATTGTTTGTTAGTAAATTGTTAGGGTGATTGGATATAGCTGAACCTCAACTAGGGTAAAGGATTGGGGGTTTAATTAATAGGGTTAGGTCTGGTTGGTAATTCATGAGGGGGTTTAAAGGGTAGTTTGGGCATGAAAAAGGGTAGTTTTATTAAGAATGGTAAATTCAAAACCAAGATAAGGGTAATCTAAGTATTGCATAACCAAAAGAACACCCTAAGGCCTTCTAGAATAGGACTTTAGTGTAGATTTTAATAAATTTAGGGCAGTAACTTGAGAAATAAGTTAGAAATTGAAGGTTCAATAGGTAAAATCTGAAATTAAAAGAAGGAAAAAATCTGTGAAAACTCCCAGACCCTTCTGCCCTGTTGGTTGCCTATAAAAGGCAACCCCAATGCCTTCTTTAAAAAGTTTTTTGGACCTCTGAAAATTTTCCAAAAGTTAGAAACCCCCTGAAAATTTCTTCAAGTTTTCAGCCTCAAAATTCCCCCCAAAAATCCTTTCCTCTTCAATTTCAGATTTGATTTGAAATTCAAACCCTCAAAAATCCAAAAACAATATAAAAATCAGTAAAAAACCAAAAAAAAAAAATCACTGTTGCATTGATTTTTAGATCAAAAAATAGTTCAATTGCTAGTTTCTGTTCTATACTTAGCTATTCGAAATTTCTGAAGTTATTAGTGTTCATTTGGAATGAGTTTTTGGTCGTTTTAATTGCTGAAAAAGTGTTGTATGTCCTGGATCAAACTTTGATTGCATTTCAGTGTGTGTGACGACCCGAACCGTCGTCTCATGAGTTACTCCCGTTCTTCCCATTTTTTGCTTCCTTATGTTTCATTATCGGTATTGGGTGCGTTAGAATTTATTTGGAATGATTTTGATAAGAAATGAGACACTTAGTCTCTTTTAAGAAGGCTTATTAGAAGGCTCGTAATTGAATTCCGATGATTCGGTGTCACGACCCAAACTGGAGGGCCATGACTAGCACCCGACCATACTTGCCGAGCACCGACTTACATATTATCTAACCTTCTTTATTATCTTTTAGGGCTGAGGAGATCAATATAAATGGTAGACATGGATCATGGACAACCAACAATAAAATATGATGGCCTGAACCTACATAACATGGGGTTACCAGACAATCAAGAAACTATATACATATGGTACAAGCTACCACGCTACCATGAAAGAATACACCACCAAAAACAGCCGACAAGGCATACCAAACTATACATGAGTCGACATT